>PVIR01011463.1:0-47100 GCA_004026965.1 Petromus typicus
CACAGCATGAGAAACCTCAAGCAAATTATTCTGAATGACAAAGTTCGGCTCAGAAGGTCACATACCTAAGAAAATCATAATGTTCCTGAAATGACAGTGCTGTGGAGATAGAGAACATGTTAGTGTTTTTCAGGGTTGTGAACTGTTGGGAGGGTTGATGGGTATGTTAGACAGTTTTCTGTTGCCATGACAAATACCTATGATAAACAATTTAAGGAGCTGGATGTGGTTTTGCATGCTTGTAATTCCAGCACTCTAGGAAACTGAGGTAGGAGGATTGAAAATTTAAACCCATCCTGGACAGTTTAGCAACTAAGCAAGATCCTGTCTCAAAACCAAAATAACAAATTAAATTTAAATTAAATTTTTAATAAGTTGGAGTTATAGCTCTGTGAAGACTGTGGGTTCAATCCCTAGGTCAGCGTGGAGGAGAGCTAAGGGAAAAAAGATTAATTTTGGCTCACGTTCTCAGTGGTTTTTGTTGTTGTTTCCTGAGGCACAGTCCTGCTAAGGTCATATTGGCCTTGATCCTCAAACTGTTGGTGATACTCTTGCTTCAGCCTCCCAAGTGCTGGGATTATAGTGTGCATCACCGAACCCAGTTGGTTTTTCACAAGTTTTAGTCCATAATCAGCTGGCTACATTGCATCATGCCAGGAAGGGTATGACAGAGGAAAGTTGACCACCTTGTGGCCTCTGGAAAGTAGAGAACAGAAGAGGCAAAGAGGAAGAGGCCAGGGGTCAGATGTAGTCCAGGAGTTTCCACCTTACATGCCACACAGTCACACTCAAATGGGTGCTTAACTGGTCTTCTAAGTTACCTACCCAGTTAGCAAGCAAGATTAACCACAGAGGTTGCAGCTGTCATGGGGAGGAGGAGGGAGCTGGTGGTGAAGTTCTGACTATTGTGGTCTGGAAGAGACTATGAAGAGAGACATGAATGATGTAATGGCATAGTCTCACACACATGCGCACTCGCACAGAGGTTGCAGAAGAGCATGTGACCAGCTGTGAGGTACAGGTCCACCCGTGGTTTGCAGGCATTGAGACTGTGATTATGCATGAGGAAGTCTTTTGAGGAGACGTGTCCAAGATGCACTAAGGCCTGCTACACTTTTCTTTTTTTCTCTTTTTTTTTTAAGGGTTTTTTTTTTTTTTTTTTTGAGACAAGGTCTCGCTTTGTGGTTCAGGCTAGCCCTGAGCTCAGCCTCAAACTCGCATCACAGCAATCCTCCTGTCTCTGCCTCCTGAGTGCTGGGATTATAGGCGTGAGCCACCACACCGGGCACTTACTGATTGCTGCTGGGGTGAGTCTCCACGCCCAGTATTATGCTACACTGTTCTTTGCAATTTCTTGGGACTGTTTAGATGGCTAAGTAACAAACTAGCCCTGAAGGTAGGAACATAGACAGTTAGGTTAGATAGAAAACTGTAAGCACTCGGACAGAAATGAGTCCCGGAAAGCCGAAGCAGAGGATGAGAACACTTTGAAGGTGTGGCTAGAGGCCCAGTTGATGAAAGTACAAGTCACAAAGGCCAGATTTGCATATTTTTCTAAGGGTTGTATAGAAGCCCAAGGTTATTTGTACTACACTTTTGGGATTTCCCTATCTCATTAGGGGTGGGCCATCTCCCACACTCTAAGACTAAATCTACAGATTGTCGACCATGGTTAATGATGTCATCTAGATACCCTTGTCACTACTGGATCAATATTACATAGGTGATTATACTTGTAATCTCATTGGTTGATTATAGTTTTTACCCACCTTGTACCCACCCCTCATGATTTTGCTCTATAAAATTGTCTTTTAGAAGTGGGCTTCTTGACAATCCATTTGGATCCCCTCTGCTTCTCAGGAGCTGTTTTTATTCCCCATTCCTTCTCCTCAATAAGTTTTTCTATTTTTAACTTCTGTTCTTCCTCCAAAGAATTCATTCAAAAACTTCAGGGAACAAAACTCAGTTATCTGAACATCTAACATATGGAGAGTTACTTTTATTTCTTTTATATCAGTAGTAGCTCACTTTACATTCGCATCTTTCTTATCCATATTCACCTTTCCATGTTTATTAGCCATTTGCACTTTTTCAGTAGATTCTCTTGCCTATCATTCATTGCTCATTCATGTGTTGTCTTAGTCACTGAATTATTCTTAGTGATCATGTGGAAATACAAATTTCATTTCTTTATCTTTTTGTTTTAGAATATAATTAAATTTAGAGATTTTTGTGAATAATATTCTCATATAGTTATGGTTTGGAGCCAAAGTTGTTTTGTTTCTCTCTCTCTCTCTCTCTCTCTCCCTTCTCTCTCTCTCTCTCTCATTTTCTCTCTGAGATAAGGTCTTGCTATGTAGTTCAGGCTGATCTTGAACTCATATAGCCCAGGTTCGCTTTGAACTCTAGGCAATCCTCCTGCCTTAGCCTCCCAAGTACTATACCACCACACCTGGCTAAAAACTACAGCTTTTAAAAGCATATTTTGTCTTTGTGCAGTTTCATCAAAACATGGTGTATATAACACCAGAAACAAACAGTGCTGTGTTACAAAAACAAAAACAGCAGCATCTGTTGTCTCAAAGTTTCTTCGGGGCAGAAATTGGAGTGTGGCTTAGTGCCAAATCCTCTGGTAAAGGATCTCTTTTGAGACCACCCTCAGCGGCCAATGCTGTGAGCTCACCAGAGGAGCCACTTAATACCCTCTTAGTGACTGAGGCATGATTCATTTCCTTGAAGGCCTCAGTTTCTCTCCAGCTGCTGGCTGCCTGGACATCCCTATAGGCTTGCACTTGAAATGGCAGCTAGCTTCCTGAAGGCTGCAAAGGAGGATGAAGAGATGGAAGTCTGTGTTGTTTTGCAGCCTATTCAAAGAGAAGGTAGTGACTTTTATCACTTTTACCTTGATCTGTTCTTAGATGAAAAGTTAAGACTAGCCTTACTCTAGAGAGGGGTTAGCTTGTAGCTGTGAGACCAGGAGGGCATCCTTGGGGCTATGTTAGATGCTACACAGTCCAAAGTGTGTCACTTTGGAGGGTGGAGTGAGAGTGTGGATCCAGGTAAGGGTCATCACCCAGGAGGAGGGTGTCTTCTGGGGACTGGATGTCACTGTGACACTTAGAGACTGTGGTCAGTTTCAAAGAAAAGATAAAACTTTACAACTGTGTTGTAGTTTGTTCATGCTGCTATTACCACATACCACAAACAGGGCAATTCATCAACAACAGAAATGAGTTTCTCATGGTCCTGGAGGTTGGAAGTCAAGATCAAAGGACCAGCAGAATTATTTTTTGAGGAAGGCTAGTCTTTGCTTCCTGGATGGTCCCTTCATGCTGGGGCCTCTGAAGGACACAGATCAATGCAAATGCCTACCACAACTTTAATGTAGGTGATGTGTATATTAGGGTTCTCCAAAGAAACAGCCAAAATAATAATTCCATTTCTATATCTATAGTTCACGCAAACACAGACTTATTTGAGCCAGACCTCTATAGGTCAGCCTCATAGACCAGGAACTCAGGGCCTCTGCATCGTGGTCTCAAGACCGAATTCCTTCTTCCACAAGCTCGGTCTTTCTTTGCTACCTCATCTCTTTGGAGGAGGCACTTAAGAGGGTAGCTTACTCTACTTCCAGCTTACAGATTCAAATGTTGACCATGTGGTGAGATCTGCTTAGAACTAGCCATCAATGTGCGCATGTGCTCATTGTCCCTTCTATTTTTCTGTACTGAAGTGTTATAAAAAGACCAACCCACTCCCAAAACCCCAAAACAAACAATAAACTGAGGCTATCTGTTAACCAAAAGTCATCATAGAAAAAGCAGAAGCCACAGGGGATTTAGCTCAGTGGCTCTGCATCTGCCTGGCAAGTGCAAAGTCCAGAGTTCGATCCCCGGTACCACAAATGAAACAAACAAACAGAAGCAGAAACAGAGCAGAAGCCAAGGCACGGGTTAGTAGACATTTGCCACACAACGCATGATCTCTACCCAGAAATACACAGAAACTTCCTGTAGATCAGCAAGAAAAATGTATTACACTATCCAGCAATGGGCAAGAGGCACACACAGGTATTTTCACAAAATATGAATTAGATGCATAAAAACCTGATTAATAAGCAGGGAAAGGGGAAGGTAAGACTGCAGTGCAGTACCACTTGATACTACAAGACTGGCATATTGTTTAGGTGTGTAGGTAAGGACACATGTGGAGCAGAGCATCCATGCATGGTTGATAAGTAAGTCATTTGGAACTATGTTTGGAATGTAGAGTGACCGTACAGTTAAAGGTGACTGCCCCATCACTGGTGACTTACGTATCTCTTCTCCAGCCAGACCACAAGAGTAGTTTTCACAAAGATTTCTGAGATAACTGGAGGCCTTTTGCCAACTGTCCTGATGCGAAGACACTGGTTCCCTCTTGACGTGCACTGTTCTCTTCGATACGTGGGTCTGTGTTACACTCTCATACCCTCTTTCCTTGCTCTTTATGCCCAGGCTGCCAGTTTTCCAAGTCTTTCTGCTCTTCTTCCTTTTACTCCTGACTCACAGCAACTGACTGAAAACAGCCAGTAACACCCATTCCACAACATGAACCCTTTACCATGTCGAAATCTATTTCAACAAGTAAACTTCGTATCATTCTTTTAATGATTTATTTGGTTTTTTGAAATAGGGGGGGGTCTCACAACATAGTCTGGGCTGGCCTTGAACTTGGAATCCTCCTGGCTCAGCTTCTTGATTGCTGAGAGTCTAGGTGTGTGCCACCACAACTGGCTTAGTCTGTCATTCTTTTTTCTCTTTCTTCCTCCCTTTCTCTTTTTTTTTGGAAACAAGGTCTCACTGTGTAATTGAGGCCAGCCTTGCTCCTCTTGCCTCAGCTTCCCAAGAGCTGGGGTGACAGGTGTGCATCACCACGCCCAGCTCAGTTCATCAGTCTTTTTTTTTTTTCTGAACCGAGGATTGAACTCAGAACCTTGCGCTTGTGAAGCAGGACTTCATCATTCTTTTTTTTGGGGGGGGGGGACAGGGTCTCGCTTTGTGGTTCAGGCTGGCCCTGAGCTCAGCCTCCAACTCACATCACAGCAATCCTCCTGCCTCTGCCTCCCAAGTGCTGGGATTACAGGCGTTTTCCACCACGCCCGGCACTGTGGTATGTGGTACTGATTGCTGCTGGGCGTGAGTCTCCACACCTAGTACTGTATGTGGTTACCGAGGATTGAACCCAGGTCTTTGTGCTTGCAAGACAGGCATTAGAACCACTGAGCTAAATCCCCAGCCCCTAAACTCAGTCTTTCACCAACACTTAGGGCGTGAACACAGCCACCTAAGGTCTTTGGCACAATATATCAAGGAAAGCCTTTAGTCCAATTTCCCACAGAGTCCTCATTTTCACTTGAAACCTTAACTGTCTACATTTCTATCAACGTATTTCTCCTGACAGCCTCTAAACCAACTAACTAGCTTTCCCCTTATCTCCTAAATTCCCTCTGAGCTCTCTTGAGAATGCTCATAGTGACTATATCCAGCACTCCAGGATTTCCTCGCTGGCCCCTCTGAACTCTTCCTTCTTTTGCCAGCCACTCAGTTCCAAAGTCGCTTCCACCTTTCTAAGTACAGGGTAGGAGAGGCCTTGCTCTCAAGATCAATTTCTTATATTAGTTCATGATTCATTAGTAAAATGAAAGGTTTTTGTTTTTTATTTTTGAGACAGGGTCTTGTTTTGTAGTTCAGGCTGGTCCTGAGCCCACTATGTAGCCCGGGCGATCCTTGAACTCACAGCAATCCTCTTGCCTCTGCCTCTTGAGCTCTGGGATTACAGGCGAGAGCTACCACACCCAGCACAGTGCTATGTGGTACTGATTGGTGGGTGTGAGTCTCCACGTTCAGCATTGTTGTATGCGGTTACTGGGGATCAAACCCAGGCCCCTGACCCAGAATAATGAAATATTTCAAGCAAGATACTTCTGAAGAAAAGAGGTTTATTTTGCAGGTACATGGACCAGGTACAAGGCCATCTGGTGATGACCTCCTTGCTGGGATAACTCTGAGGCTGTGCAGGGCATTGCATGGGAGAGACAAGGGATATAAGGATGCATCTGTGTGATCTTTCTCCCTGATCTCCTAAAGCCAGCACAGTACAACCTCTGAGCTCGACCCTGATAACCTTTTCTAATCCTAATCACCTCCTGAAGGCCTCACCTCTCAACATGTCAGATTAAGCGCCCACCCTCCTAATCCCTTACAATGGGGATTAAAGGTCAGCACATGAAGCCCTAGGGACACAAATCAGAGCACCACACAGCTGGTCAAGGAACTGGCTTGACACCTACAGGCATAAGACCAGGGGGAGTTGTCATGGATTTCTGTGTTCACAGTCCTTATAATGATAGCTAATGAGCCATTCTCAAAAATCTTGTTTTTGGCACTGATAGAGCCTGATGTCCTGCGTTGGAAAGCTTAGTAGTCAACAAAGAACTGTTTCTATTGGAGAACAAAATTATCAGATCGTGATGTTGGGAGCTAGGGTTACATCTAACCATCATAGGTCCCTTTACCTCCAAGTTTAGAGAATACACAGGGAGATAGAGAGACCTAAACAGTGGGCCTAAGCTTTTCCAGCTGGAAGAAGTCAGAGAATCTGAACCTCCCACACAGACACCTACCCCTTGGGAGGTGGAGAGGACATAGGGAAGAATGGGGTGACTTTAAGGAGCAGACAGTGACCCTTGCCAGCAGCCAGCAAGTAACAAGTGAGATCAGGTCTACAGCTCCAAGAAACTGGATTCCTCCAGCCTCCAGAGGGGTCCTAGAAAAAGATTCCACCAGCAGCGTCTGGATCAGTCCCAGTCCTCCTGTCCCTTTGATTTTGGCCTCATGAGCAGAGGGCCTGCTCGACCCTTCTGGACTCTGACCCAGAAATTGTACCAGGGTGGGGCTGGGGATTTAGCTCAGTGGTTCCGGGTTCAATCCCCGATTAACCACATACAATACTGGGCGTGGAGACTCAACCCAGCAGCAACCAGTACCACATACCACAGTGCCGGGTGTGGTGGCTCACGTCTGTAATTCCAGCACTTGGGAGGCAGAGGCAGGAAGTTTGCTGTGATGTGAGTTGGAGGCTGAGCTCAGAGCCAGCCTGAACTATAAAGCGAGACCCTCTCTCAAAAAAAAAAAAAAAAAAAAAAGAAAGAAAGAAAAGAAATTGTACCAGGGTGAATGGGTGCTGCTCTAAGCCACCATATGTGTGCTGTTTGTTACAAAGTACAGAGAGCAAATGTGGCGATATTGGGGTGGTGATAGTAATCAGAGAGCATCCTAACTAGTGCTGTCTTTGCCCTGGCTGCCCTGCCATTCGTCCTGTCTCCCTCACCCTGTCCTGTTCCCCACAGGCTGACATTTACTCTGTAATGAATCTGTGTCTGGTGAGTCTTCTCTCCTTCCTGTACCCCACCATACATAGGACAATTCCATTATGGCTTGATCACATGAGGGCCACTGCCTGGCAGGTGTCTTCACTTCTTTGGGCAGATAGGCATCAGGACAGGGGGCTGGAACACTGCATCAATCCTGGGGTCACAAGGACTAGCAAGGAGTTCTCGCAGGTCCTAATGGTCAGCAAGAGTCTCTGCTTCAGAGGAGTGTTGAGGTACAGGGCTCTCCCTGGGAACATCTGTAGAGGCTAGGCTCCTGAGGCTGGAATCTATGGGTTCTGAGAAGCATAGGGGAGGTTAAGGTTCTTCTAGAATGTTCTAGAGAAGACTATGAAAGAGTTCCAGAATACTCTGGGAGTAACTGCAAGCTTTCAAAGAATTCTCTGGTAGAGACTACAGTACTCTCTCAGGATGTTCCAGAGGAGTCTGTGGAGTTGCTGTAGAATATTCTAAAGTAGACTATGAATTATTACAGAATACTCTAGAGAAGACCACAGAACTATTCTAGAACTTTCTAGAATAATCTTTCAGGCAACCATAACATGTTCTAGAGAGGACTGCAAATCTATCTTAGAATATCCTGGAGGGGATGATTGAATACAGAGCGAATACTGAATACAGAGGGAAGGCAGGATCCCAGAGCAGGGAGGGCTCAGGCAGCCAGATAAAGAAGCCTGTTTGCTATAGGAGCAGGAGATTCTTCCTGCTTCTAGGTCTGAGTCCTTCTTTCCTTGTGCACAGGGAATCCTAGAATTCCCCCAAATTGGGGACTCTTGCCTGAGCTACAATTTGGGGCCCTAAGAATTCATCTTTCTATGCTAGTGTCTCTGGGAATGACAGGTATAAGGCCAGGTCTAAGCAGGAATTAGAGGCCACTGAATGGAGTATACTCTAGGCTGGTCCATTCCCCCAAAGTGTCAGATACCCCAAAGTGCTCCCACTAGAGAACAAGCATGGCCCTTGGCCCAAGAAACTTGGCTCCTGGGCAGAGGAGACACCTCAGAAGCAGGAAGTACACATGGAGGGGATTGGGGACTGTAGATACTGTAGATACTGGAGATTGGGTGGGTGGTGCAGAGGCCTACCGTGGGGTCACCGTGTATATGCCTTTGCGGTTCATGCTGTAGCCAGAGAGGATGGCAAACCAGAGAAAGGAGCTGAGCAGCATGGAATATACCTGGGAAGGGAGGAAGCCAGAGAGTGTCAACTGTCAACAGCAACCCCAGGATGGGAGTCTCTCTCCATCCTAGGAAGTTTCTGGATTTTGCAGAGTTGGGGAGGAGCCAGTTGCCTTGGGAAAGGAGTAAAGCAGATGTTGTCACCCTGGGCCACTGACCTGGGTCAGTGGCCAGTGCCTCCCTGTTTTCTAGACTGAGAGAACCCCAGTGATGCTCAGGACCAGAGGTCCTGGCCTGGGGCTGTAGCTAGGGGGAAGGTGCCCTGCTCTGATCTTCTATTAGGTAGGGGCTGAGGTAGGGCAAAGAGGCAGGAGGTGGGCAGAGGCAGTGAGGGAGGGCTTGGGGTACCGTGAAGGCCAGGCCGGCACTGGTTAGCATAAAGACGATGTTTTGGTGGATTCTCAGGAAGTTCTGGATGCTCTGCAGGCAGTCCTAGGCAGAGGGCAGTGTGTATGTCACCCACTCTTGTGGACCCTTCCCTGCCAGAGGCAAGCAGCCTTTGAGATGCTGCAGAGCACAGGGACCCATGCCAGGGAGCTCTGGGATGCAGTGTCATGGGCAGGTAAGACCAAGGAGAAATGCACCTGGCTGCTGCAGGGACCCAGGGGCCATTGCCCTGGGCTGAGGCCAGTGCTTCCTTCCAGGCTGCCTGCTGCCCTAGATTCCTACATTGGACCACATGTCTGGCTCCCATGGACAGCCCGAGGTTGACCAGCACCTAGTGTCTAGAGGGTACTGGCTAATGAGGAGGGCAAGGAAAAATGGTGGAAAGGCGAGGTGCCCCTTGATGTCTCAGGGCCATGGTTCCCCCTGGGCCTCCAATGCCATCCCAGGGTACAGAATCTGTAGAAGTTGTCCCTCCAGCAGAGAGAGGTAACAGCTTGTCTCTGAGCCTTGAGATGGTATCATTTGTTTGAGGGGCAGGTTGTTGGCATTTTAGGGAGACTGAGGAAAGCCTAGGCTACACAGACACTCAGGGAGTCACTCTCCCTTCCTACAGGCAAGTTGTACTCTTGTCCCATGGCTCCCTGCTTGTGCTGGCTTTTCCCTCAGGAATATTATAGCCTGGTCATGTCTGTTTGCCATTCTGGGGTATGTGGGGGCAGGTTTGCCCCTAGTTTTGAAGTTAGGACCTGAGACTGGCCCTGAGTGGATAGGGATCCCAGACTCTCAACCCCTCCCAGCACTCCGCCCCTCTGGCCCTGGGGGCCGGTGCTATGGCTCCTTCCCCCACTGGGCCTCCAGCCATCCTCGTCCTCCTCTGTTTCTTGGAGGGTTGCCAAGCACCTCAGCCTTGAGATAGGGCGGGTTTGTTTCCAGGACATGGGGGAGGTGCAGGAGGGGGGCTGGGCAGCAGCAGAGGAGAAGAGAGAGAGGATGAGTCCTGCCTTAGGCTTCGGGGAGGATGGGCCAAGGTCTGCCCCTACAGCTCCCCCTCTTCTGTGAAGTGCTGTTCTACCCCTTCTGGGGCTCCTCAGGATGTCTACCCCTTCTCCCCAGGCAGAGCTGCCCATCCTGCTCTATGGGTCTTTGGAACAAGATTCTCTCCGTGAGCTTCTAGAAGTTTCTGAGGGTAGTTCTTCTTTGACTGGGGCAGTGGTGGAGCATGGGCCTTGTAATCAAGTCTGCTGAATATCCATGGTTTTCACCCATGAGAAACCTTCCTGCCTTCCCTGGGCCCTTCTGTAGGAGGTCCCTTGGTGAAGAAGACAAGGGGTACAGGATGTCCCTGGGTCTCAGGCTTGTCCCCAGGGTCCTGGCCTGGCTGGGGCCTAGTCCCCTCCTCCTTCTCCTCCTCACCTCTCTTGCTGCCTCCTCACCCTGACACAGGTCAGCTTTGGAGCTCTCCAGAAGTCCAAAAGGAGATCTCTTCCCACAGCACAGAAACTACAGGCAGCCAGGACAGATGGGGGAAAGTGAGGCGCTGGAAGGATAAATGACCTACGTAGGTCCTGCTGAACTGAAGCCCTTGGAACATCTAAGTGGATTCTGCCTCAGCCACCTGCAGCCTGGCCCTGGAGGGAAGTAGCCTGATTTCCAGAGTGATCTTTCTTGGGACTTGGGGCTGGCACAACCTTCTTACAATGGGGGCCTGTGTAAGAGAGATGCAACACTCACTTTCTTTAATGCTGTTCTCACTGTCTTGAAAGTCCTAATAGCCTCTTTTTTTTTAAGCCTCACAAGTCTATTTGCATTGGTCCCAAACATTCAGCCACCAGCCCTATTATTACTTGGCAGAGTTTCTGACAAGCATTTCTTGGTCCCTGTTCCCACTCCCTAAAGGGACAACCATGGCCTGTGTCCAGGGACCCCTTCTTCTCAGTAACTAGCCTGACCTGACCCTGGGGGGGTCATTGTTATCAATTCTCCAGACCACAATGAGGCTGACCACCCCCCTCCTTTCTCTGCAACTTACTGTGTCCTGGATGGCAACCAGCTCCTGCCACCGAATGCTGGATGGGCTCCTTACTGCTTGGTCATACACAAGATCGTAGGTGTCCAACATGGCATCCTCCACCTGCAACAGAGCATTTCGAGGAGGCCCTTGTGTGGAGGAGACTGTGCAGCCCCCATCCCAT
Source organism: Petromus typicus (assembly GCA_004026965.1). Classification (NCBI taxonomy): domain Eukaryota; kingdom Metazoa; phylum Chordata; class Mammalia; order Rodentia; family Petromuridae; genus Petromus; species Petromus typicus. The sequence goes on from PVIR01011463.1 coordinate 11,190, forward strand.
GACAGAGCCCCTGAGCGAATGGTGGATCCCCATGTCCCAGAAGCCTTTCTTCCTCCAGGGGAGCTCTCCAGGGCAGCATCTAGTACCCTGGGCAGATGGACAGAGTAGTCCCTGAGCTTCATTTGTTGGGCCTCTGCCCTGACCATGCCATCCAGGTGGCCTTCCTGATCCATGGTGGTCCTGGAGCAGAGGCTGAGCTAGGATACCCAGCCCTAGAAATGATCTCAGAGAATGTGAAGGAGGCCACCTGTGGTCTGGACACAGGTGATGGAGCTTGGTGAGCAGGTTCAGAAAGGCCTGTGACTGGGACCTCAGACCCCCAAGTTGCTTGTAGGGCTTTCCCCAGAAAGATCCTGGGCAGCTGGGCTCCATGTAAGGTCTTTGGCCAGGGACGCCATGGGGACCTGGAGTCAGTTCCAGGTAGAAGAGGCCACCTGAGTGCAGAATGGGGAGGTCTGTGTCGGGGTTGACAACACAGGTCTCTGGGCCACTGGTCCAGGACAGGACCTCAGCGCCTCATTCCTGCCTCAGAGAGTCCGTGCAGTCAGCTGTGAGGCCCTGAATGGTGCTCAGGCTGCCCCAAAGGGTTGGACATGAATGGAGGAGCTGGGCCTGCTCTGAACACTCATGTCTGTGGTCTAGAAAGGATGGAGCAACTCTGTAGTTCTCACTGTGTTGGGGACCAACCTCTGTAGGACTGAGGGGCCTGGAAGCCCTAGCTGGAACCATATGAATATCCTGTGCCAATGATGTTCCTGGCACTGATAAAATCTCTCTCCACTGATGGCTGAAGTCAGACATCCTTCTATGAGTCATCTCTAACTCAGCTGCCTCTGTCTTTCCCCACTCCCTGCGGACGGGCGCCAGGCTGGCCTCGGCCACTCGCCAGCTAGGCAGGGGTCCTCTTCCAGCTGCATCTTCCTTGAGTGTGAAAGGGGGACTGAGTCCTGCTGGGCCACAGTGTCTCATGGGAGGGCTGGCTTGCAGTGGGAAATGCAGGTCTTTTATCCTCGAATGAGACAACTTTGTTTTTTTTTTTCTTTCCGTGAGGCCCCTGCCATGGCCCAGGAAGGACCAACATGCTCCTGAGCCCTGTATCAGCTACCTGACCTCTGTAGGACACTAGGAACACTGTCATCCCTAGAGACTGAGGCGCTTGCCTGCCTGCCTGCCAAGTGGCCCTGAGGACCCTGTGTGGCTAAGCTGGGTTCCCCCTGCACCTGGTTAATACTTTAAACTGACATTTGTTCCTGTCATGGGACTCAGGGCTCTGGGGAGACCGAGGCCCACATTTCTCATGAGAAAAGAGCGTGGGCTCATGGCTTCCTTTCTGGCCAGTGCCAGGGCTCCAGTGGGTCATTCCTGGGAAGAATTTGGAACCACAGGCTACAGAGGCCTTTTGGTATAGAACTCTAGCTTACCAGACACAGTGCTTCTCAGGCAGCTGCAGACTGGTGTGCAAGGCATCCCCAGGACTTGTCCCCAATCTCAGGTTACTCCTGATGTCTGCCATGGCCTGGTCACTCTCTGCCACCCCTCCCATACTGCTGGTTCAGGGATCCCTGGGGGGTGAGGAAGGGCCTCATGAGGAGCTGCAGGTAGTCTACAGACTAGCTGTGGGGCTGGCTAGAGCATTCAGGAGGGGTGGTAGACCTCTGGGAAATTCAAGAATGTGCCCGAACTGAGGCTGCTCCTCACACCATCCACTGTGGTTATCCTGGCATGAATTATTAAGTGGCCCAGGCAATCCATTTTCCCCGCTGCAGACTTGAAGTCTCGTCTGGGAATGGCAGGGGAGCTGCAGCAAGTGGCTCTCAGACCGCAGTGAGAGTGTAATTAATAGCCCTCACACTCTGTATTCTTCGCACGGCAGCCTGGTCTGCATTGCCGCCCTGGCCAGCCTTGGGGCTCCTGCCAAGGCCCCAGTGTCCCAGGAAATGGCAGCCAGGAAAGCCTGTGAGTGGAGGCTCTGGGGAGGGGGCTGAGGCAGTCTCTACTCGCACCCTGGGCAGGAGTCTGGTGTCATCTAGGATGGATGAGGTCTCTTCCCTTATCCTCAGGCCTCCCAGCTGGATGGGGGGGTCCCCTATCATCTGGATCCCTTGTTTCTAGATATCTTAGGGGTCCCTCTGGGGAGGCGTATGGGGAAAATGGGCTGATTGAGCCTGGGTGCACTCTCAGACCTCACCTCAGCTTTGCCAGAGTAGACTTCGGGCACTTTCTCCTCCCTCCCCTCCAAGGCTGCCACTGGGGGCACTAGCCAACCCCATGGCCAGGTGGACACAGGATGGAAGCTTGGCTGCCCCTCCTGCCCAGCACTGTGCCCTGGTACCAAATACCACTTCATCCAAGGCCAGGTCAGCTCTGAGCTAATCCTACATTGTGGAAGACCCCCTTAGTCTGAGGGGCGGCAGTAAGGGTACCAGAGGCACAGGGAGGGGGGGATGGGTGTCACAGGCAAGTCTTACTCACCCTTTACCCACTGGTTCATCTCCACCTTGCAGTAGCCTCTTGCACAAGGGTCTGACATGCCTTTAACAGACAGGAGAGGTGAGGCCTAGGAGCTTGCCTAGGGGGTCCTGGAAATCTTTGGCTTCAGCCAAGCCTGCCTCTGCCCTCAGGGCCTGGACATCCACACATGGACTATGTTAGACATTTAAACCCACAGGAGAGGCCAGTAGGTGCCCCCCCCCCCAATACCAAGGGCCTACAAAGAAGCCCCTACCCATCTGGGGTCACACAGGGCCTGGAGAAATGATCCGAGGGCATAGGCAGCATAAGGACATTTGGTAGTGTTGGGGAGGGAGTGTGGGGCTGAAGGAGGCTGGAGAAGAGGCCCAGCTGGGAGCCATCCACATTTTGTACCCTCCCTCTCCCAGTTAGCAGCCCCAGCTGGGTTCTGTCCTGTGGCCCATGCATGGCCCCCTTCCCTGCAGAACCATGAGGCCCAGGCTCAGCGGATAAACACACAGCTTCAGAGCTAGGGTACACGGGCTGCAGAGGCCCCAGGCAGGCCCCAGGGTACCTGGCAGCTGTCTCGACAAAGGCCACCCACGCTGTGACCCAGACCTCTAACCCGCTGGACCACCCCTCAGTGGACAGGAAATGTGATGCCCAAATACTAGCCTCGCCTGCCTCCTTCCTAGTGGGACTCTGATCACCCCTCCTCCTAACCATAGCTTCCAGATCCTTCTGGGTGGGCGGAAATGGCATCTTCCCTTTAAGTCTTGGTGTGAGGGTGTGGGGTGGCACTTAGGGGAGACCCTGGCAGCCATGCTGGGCAAAGAACCTGGACCCCCCTCTCCTGGCATCACCAAGATGACCTGAGACTGCACACCGTGGGAGCCTACCACTGCTCAAGACCTACCAGTGTGGCCACTGTCAGTGTGACGTCACCTGACTTGAGTTCACAGGGGAGGCAAGCCAGCCACTCTCTGGAGCCTGTGGACATGGTCTCATGAATGAGATAGAGACACATCATCCAGGTCTGAGTCATGTCTGCACTTTTTTGAGAACATTCTACCCTTCCATTCTCTCCCAAGTAGGGGGGGGGTCTTCCTTCTCCTTCCTCACTGCCTCCCTGAGCTCCCAGAAGAAACTTCCATCTGACACAGCAGGCTGAAAAGGCCTCAGAGGACAGAGGGGCGCAGCTGTGTTTCCTTCCCCTCCTCAGGTTGCTGCCCAGGAGAGGATCCCAGACCTCTGGCCTATACACTACCTGCCCTGCCCTTGACCCATGCTCCCTCCGCCCTGCACACACCCAAGGGCCCTCCTTAGCCTTGCTTCTTGCTGAGGATTCTGGGACTCACCTGGGTTGGGTTTCGGACCCTCCAATAGGCCACCTGCAGCAGGGCACAGAAAACCAGGACAAAGCACAGGAAGCCCTGGGGATGGAGAGAGGCCAGGTCAGGGGGGCTGGGTAAGTTCCGTGGGTGGGCAGTGCCCAAGGAGGGCCACACTCCCAGTGAGGCTTGGGTGAAGTGTGGGTTTGAGCCCTGCTCCCCACTGGTGGAGGGGAGACTTCACGTGGCAAAGAGACCTTGGCTGGCCCCTTTTCTGTCCCTACTGGCCCTTTCTGGAAGTTCTTCTTATTCTTTTGTCTGGCTCTTAAGAGCATCAACCACAGAATCACAGCCCCTGCCCAAGGAATAGAGGGCATCATGGGATGATGGAGACTTCTGCCCACCAAAAGCTAAGCCAGGATAGGGCAGCAAATCCCTGTACCTAGAATTGTGGGAGAAGAAACTTCCCTCTTTAAGGTAGGGAGCTAGCTGCCTGCCACAAGGGGGCATCATGTTGGCTTTTATTTCCTAAGACATGACTCCAAGGAGACTCTAGCACCTATAACTGGACTCACCTAAGACCATGGCCCAGAGCTCTGAGCAGCTAGTGCTCGGGCAGAAGGAGGTGGGGCTCTTAGCCTCGCTCCCACGCCCTGTCAAGGTGGGCTCCCTACCCTTCTCTCACATTGCTGCCTGAGTCCCTGTGGCCCAGCGTTGAAAGAGACTTCTAGAGGTTTACTTTCCATTCATGACTCCTCACTCTGCCTTTCTTTCTCTAGTCAGAGTCTGGGTTTTTGTGGTTCCCATCTGCAGAAGCTGACAGACAGACTCCTCCTGTGAGAGTTCTCATTGCCACTTGCCCCCCACACTTCTGTGGACAGTTTCAGGGGGTCATGCATCTAAGAATCCCAGGAACCCTCCTCCCTCCTAGGATCTGGGTCCCCACCATCTCCTGGGGCCCCAGACCACAGATCCCAGCACTGCTCACATAGGCCTCCTGGATTCGCGGTGCCCCTCTTGTGTCTGTCTAGCCTTCTGCACCTGCCCCTCCCTGCTCCTTGGTGTCACGAGTGTGTGGCATGGTTGAGACATGTAATTCACACTGTCTGTAACCTGGGATGACTATAGCCAGGATTTCACGGTTGAAAGTCCCACTTAGCAGAACACCCAAGAAAATGGAGGATAAGTGGATGGAGACACCTGTGGCTGTAGAGGGACTCAGAAAGAGCTTGTGCAACCCCACCCTAAACACCAGACAGCTCTGCAGTAGGGGCCTCCTCCCCACGGTCCCTCTAGTTTGCCCCAGAGTCTGAGAGGCCTGTTTGGGGGACAGCCTTGGAGCCGCTTGCTCCTTCCTTCTCCTCCTCCTCTTTCTTTCCTCTTATTCTTTCTCTTTCCATCCTCCTCATCTTCCTCCTCCTCCTCAAACTCTCCCTCCTTCTTTCTGCCCCCTCCTCCCTCTCCTTTTCCTCTCTTTTCTTTCTCTTCTCCTCTACCTTGTCTTCTTCTCTCTTCCCCCTCTCCCCCCTCAGGCCGTGATCCCCATCTGGAAACCATCGCTCAGGGCTGCCTCCCAGGCTTGAGGCCACGAGCCAGCTCAGAAGACCAGCATTTTCCAGAAATCATTTCATTCCTTAAGAGAAAGCATCAACCCCCACCCCACCCCCACTGAGGGTTCTGGGCAGTAGACAGGCCCACCCAGCCTTGCCAAGGCCTCCACAGTGCAGAGCTGCTGTAAGGGGTTGGGAAACCACGGGCATTTTCTTTCTCCTCATCTTAAATGAACACAAGGAAATAAATCCATGGACAATTGGAATCAGCTTCCTTGGGCTGCTACGGCCAGTTTGGCTGTCCCGGGCCCGCTCTCGCTGTCATTTCCTGTGCCGGAGGCTGTAGGAGGCGGGGGCAGGAAGGGGCAGGAAGAGGACAGCTGGGCACCAGGCAAGATGGAAAAAAATTTTCCACTCCCTCCTCCCCACGCCCCAGCCCCCTTCACATGTGCTTCCACATGCAGACACGCCAGATGGAACATAGAGACAGCCACTTAAACTGCAGTTAAGGCATGTGAAGGCAAAGAACAAAGGTACATCTGTAGACACACACATGTGTATGCGCACACATGTACACACACATGCAGCTCAGTGGAGCAGGTGTCTGGATGATCTCCCAATGCCCCTATGGTGGCTACACCTGGGTACAGGGACTCAGGTGGGTGTGTGGGAGCCTGTAATGGCTTCAGAAACCCATCCTGCCTATTTGGCTGGAGGATTCCTGGCTTTTCCTATAAATGAACCCATGTAATAGTCATGTAGGCCCCGAATCTGGCTAAAGATGCAGAATTGAAATCTCAAGTGGCCCCTGATGTCCTTGCCCACAGATCAAATGCAGAGCACTGGCTTGGGGAGGGCTTGTCCATGGTTGAACTGCACAGGCCTGGTGTGATCTTGTTTTCTCTCCTGTGGCCTCAAGCCCAGCTCTCTAGTGGCCCCTGGTGGGTGATGCTGCAGCCTATCTGCGCACATGTCCAGACCTGTAGCCTAACTGGATTTCAGCCCTGTCTGTGCCTGATTGCTCTTCTGTAGAGCACACACACGTGAAGGGCAAATCCACCAGCCCTTTCACCTTCTTTCTGGGGTCTCCCTCTCAGCCCCAAAACCAGACTGCACAGCCTAGGTTTTAGTGTACATCCATGGCTGGCACCTTCTCTGTCTTGTTCCTGTGTCCTCAAAGGGGGAATCTTGGTGAGACTGGAGTTGTACATGCTGCTCAGCAGCTTCAGACCCACTCAAGGACTGACTAGCCCCTGCAGCAGCTGCAGGGGGTGACTCTGACTGTGTCACTGGGGACATTTGCCCACCAGGGGTCATAAATAAACATGACCTGAACGAGGGCTGGTGAGAACCTCATGAACTATAGATCCAGGAGGCTCTGTTCCTAGGAGCCCAGCAAGGCCCGGACCCACAGCTCACCCAGAAAGCAAAGCTGCAGTGAGGCTCCCAAGTGTCTCTGCCTCACGCACCGCTCACAGGGCAGCAGATATGCCAGCATGCAGGGGCAGTGATGTGCAGGGGCCGAGGGCTGGCAGTGGGATGCCCTCGTTGGAATGCCGGAATAGGTGAGAGCCCAGAGAAGCAGCCCAGGTGAGAGTAGAGGGCCTGGCGGGGCAGAGGTGAGAAGGTTGGCCAAGGGGCAGTAAGGCTGGGAGGTGGAGTACAGATGACCAATGAGGCTGGTGGAGACCAAGCTAGAGGTCCACAAAGAGGAGCAGAGACTCTAGCAGTCTCCATGGAGCCACTTCTATGGGGCTGAGGTCTAGGACTATGAGATTCTCAGGCACAGGAGAGGCCTCCGGTAGCTGGAGAGTGTGAGGCTGGTGAGCGGCTCAGGGCTAAGGGCTCCACAGAGGCCGCTTCCCTGACCCTCCCTGGTCTCCTCCCAATGGGAAGTGAGCCTCACTCAAATTCTGTTCACAGAGACTGCTGGGTAACTGAACTGGGAGTTCCCAGAGTCTCTGGGGGTGGCTCCCAGGGCTGGGACATTACAGACTCCTCTGAAAATGCTGGGAAGACCAGCTCTGCTTTTCAGGACTCCCATACCACCAATACGGGAGGTAAAGAGGATGCAGTCAAGTAGGGTCCACATGGCGGGCCTGAGTGGCCCAGGTAGGGGGATCACAACTGTACCAGGTGGTGAGACCTAGGGAGAAGGGAGGGGAAAGGATTTGAGAGAACTCACCCCAGCCATGAGGCCTGGGGCCTCCTTCACAGCAGCTGTGGTACTCAGGGAGGCCCCCAGGATCAGCAGGCCCGCCATGCTGATCCCCACATAGAAGGCTGTGGAGGAAGAGAGAAGCATTAGGATTGCTGAGGCAGGACCTGGTGCTCAAAGCCTGCACCCAAACTCCATCTTGGATGTCTTGGGTGCCAGGCTTCTGGGGAACTTCTGAATGGGCCTCCTTTCCCTTTTGAGCAGGGATGTGCCTCCCACTGCCCAGCCTCCCAAGGGAAGAAGGAGGAGGGAAGCGAGAGTATAGTGGGCCTGTCCCCACTGCCCAGCCATTTCTCATGCTGCCCTCCCTGCCTAGGGGTTGTTTTCAAGCTGAATCCTTATGCCCTTATGATAGGTGGCTTGTGGAGCTGTGACCTTATCAGACTAGGCCCAGGCCTCAGGCTTCCTGCAGGGGAGGCTCTGAGCTTTGGGAAACAGGAGGCTGGGGGTTGGGTGAACTGACCCACACTCAGTGACTGGACAGCCACCTTCCTGGGGTGCTTCTGCCTAAGATGTCCTCTCATTCAAGTAGCCTTTCTTGCTTTCTGGAAGGAGCCACTAGGCAGGCTCTGGCCCTATCTTGGAACTCTCTAACCTCTGAATCTTGTGTATTCCACTGCTGAGTCCCACAGGCTCTGGTCCAGACAGCCCCTGTCACAGCCAAATTCTGAAAGCAAGAATCTTGAGGCTGATGTCTCATACCCCTGGGGGACCGCTGGCCTAGGCCTGGAGCACCAGCCGTGGTTCAGACCCAGGCTCTGTTCAGTGAAGCCAGGGTCCCAGGGCTGTTGTCCCTATCTGGAGCCTGGGTTCTTCCCAGTCAGCTCTGGTGACCTAGAGCCAGTATCTGGGATCTCACATCCAGTCCAGACCTGCTCCAGCCACCTCTGCTCTGCCCAGCCCTGATCACACTTACCCCAGCGGTGCACGGCGTCATATGGGTTCTTCTCCAAGGACACCCGGCTGATGATGGCAAAGTGATCCCTGAAGTAAGTGACGAGTGCCACGGTGGCCACAGAGAAGCCCAGTAGCTGTGGGTGGAGCAGACTCAGAGCTTGGGGACAGCCACAGAGTCCCTCCATCCCCTTGCTGCAGGCAGGACCTGGGGTCCCAGAGCCCAAGGCCACTCCAGGTTCCTGATCTTGCAAGAAAGAGGCCAGCTGCAGGGAGTTCTGGGTATTTCTGTAGGGTGTTTTCAATGAAGTCTTTGCACCGGACACCTCCCTGACACTAACACACACACACACACACACACACACACACACACACACACACACTGACATGCAGGTGAAGACATGTAACCATTGCCCAGTTTGCTTAGGGTTCCAGAATCTTGCCTCAATTTGCCTGCAAAACCCTGTAGCCCTGGACCTTCCCCAGCCCAGTGAGTGTCCACTAGGGCAAGAAAAGACCTGAGAGTCATGGAGCCCAGGCAACCAGTACTTTCCCTGTCAACCTCCTTTCCACCCTAGGTCACCTCTATCCAAGGACCCAGGCCCAATCTGGGATTCTCCAGATCCTGAACTGCTGCTCAGAAGGGGAGGTCCTGCTCATAGACATCCTACCCAAGTGCACGCGCCTTGCTAGGCCCACTCCCAGGGACCCCTAGTCATGTCTACAGGGCAGGTTGGGGCAGACAGCTGGTGTGCGTATGGGGAGGGATGACCTCCCACCCCACCCTCCTGCCCATCCCAGTTGTTACCAAGACTAAGAAGTTGGTGGCCAGCATCTGGTATTTGGCGGCCCTGACCCGACTTCTAGGCCTCATGGTGGACTCCTCTGCTCTCTCTCCTCTCATCTCTGCCTGTTCCCTCCCCTCCCCTCCCCTGCCTTCTCTTCTCCTTCACTACTGCGGTTTCCTGCTGGGTGGGGGCCTCTGACCACAGCTGCCCGCCCAGGAGGGAGGCTGTGACCGCCCATCTGTCAACACAGCCCCTACAGCTAAGTGCCTGGGTGCCCCAGAAGAAGGGGAGGCAGGCAGGGGAGGGCCACTGGGTCCGGGGCCAGCTCCTGCACCCTGACTGCCTGCACCCTGGCCCAAGACACAAGGGCTTTTGCTGATATGGGAGGCTGCCGGTGGGCGTGGCTCCTGCTGTGGCCAGGCTAGGCCAGCACGTGGAACAATAAGGCAGGGTGGGGCTGGGCAAGGGAGGGAGCCTGGGGAGAGGGGGGGCTTCCTGAAGGGGGGACTGCACCCTGAAGTCCTACTGGGGACTAATTCTTGAAGGAGTTTGGGAATACGGCCCAAACTGATACCATTCATACAGATCTATAACGAGTACTGTTTGAAGTGTTCTGTTACAACTACACCTTTGTTTTGTTTTGTTTTAGACAGGGTCTCTCTCCCTCTCTTTCTTTCTCTCTCTCTCTATGTAGGTTAGACTGGCCACAAATTCACCATATAGCACAGGCTGGCCTCAAACTCGCAGTGATCCTCCTGCCACAGACGTGTGCCACCATTCCCAGCTTGACCGCCACGTGTTTGAAAAGGTAACCTGGTTTTCGATATCTGCAAGGCACCAATGAGGAGTTTAAACAGAGCCTCATGGGACCTTGTGGGACAGGGCTGGTCTCACTCATAATACAAAGACTCCTTTGTTACTAAGGGCAGCCTGGCAAACCCAAACCATGTGGGTCATAGCATCTGACCTTTAGGGGCTAAGTGAACTGGGATGCGACGTCAGTGTGCTATGGGAAACCACAGCAGGGCTGAATCTGGGTTGGTCTGAACTGCTAGGGCTCTGCTAAGTGCTGACCCCTGGTGGATAGACACCCCTAAATTCTGTTCTTTTTCCATGGCTATTTATGGGGATGCCAGATATGAGAGGATCTGAGGCACAGACAGCTGTGGGCATGGTGCCCCCTCAGCCTTCTAGAAGCCAGTAGAACAAAGCTCTGTGCTGGCCAGAAGTTTCCTCTGGCCACCAGAAATTTTTTTTTTTTTTTTTTGAGACAGGGTCTCACTTTGTAGTTCAGGCTGGCCCTGAGCTCAGCCTCAAACTCACATCACAGCAATCCTCCTGCCTCTGTCTACTGAGTGCTAGGATTACAGGCGTGAGCCACCACGCCTGGCACTGTGGTATGTGGTACTGATTGCTACTGGGCATGAGTCTCCATACCCAGTATCGTATGTGGTTACTGGGGGATCGAACCCTGGGCCCTAGCGCTTGCAAGACAGGCGTCAGAACCACTGAGCTAAATCCCTGCCCCTCACCAGCATTACTTTTGAGAGGATGCACAAGGCTGGTCACCAGCTTGGGAAGGCTGTCACTGTAAAGCATTGCTGTGGCCCCTTCTTCTCTCCTTTGCCTAAGAGGAGGGACAGCGGGACCTCTGCTTCTTCCAGAACCCCGAAGATATTCTCTCTACAGCACTTGTACCTTGGAAGCTTCATTATGGCTTCATGTGGAGACCCTGGGCCTTGCCCAGATATGGCACAGGCAGGTGCAAAAGGAGGGTCTGCAGTGCGTGAGGCCCAGGGACTGTGCAGGGCCAGCCCACTCAGCTTTGTCTCCGGTGGAGATAAGCTCTCACTGCTGTGTCTTGCTCATTCCTGGAACTGTCTCCAGCTGCTTTGAGAAAGGCAACCCTGGGCAGCCTCCAGGAAGTAGCCTGGACCCAGCACAGTCTCTGGATTACATGTGCAGAACTCCGAGTGGCACCAGGTATCCTGCACTGGTGACCTCTAAAAGTGTCTTCTACAAGTAGCCAGAACTCTAAGTCACACCCTGTGGAACACAGGTCTGACTACTGCCCTCTTCTCTGGACCCCAGAGCAGGGCCAGGGAGCTGGTATGTTGCGGGGGCCATCACCCTTGTTCTGGGGGAACCACTAGTGACTCCCTGTAAGAGGAAGGGACAGCAGTTGCTGTTTGCTTTCTACCTGCCCAACTTCTCCGGACAATCTCGGGGCTGCCCACTTGCTGTAGAGGGTAGCACTGGCTCATAGGAGCCAAGAAGGGGTTTGAAAGCAGCAGCTGCAACCTCATGGAGCTGGCCCAGGGAATAGATCCCCCACTCCTATCTGTCCAGGGACTCTGTTCAGAGAGTCAGGCACCATTGCAAGTGGTTTATTCCCCTTCTGCCTTTACCTTCCAGGTGTCAGACTGGGTGTGTATTGGCATGCCTTCACCTAATAGTTAACTGAGTAGTTAAAAATAGTTTTGTAACAGGATCCAACCAAAACAGATCCTGTGGCCCAAACTGGAAAAATTTTGAGCAACAGCAACAAAAATAACACAGTATTAGATTATAATCTACCACATTAAAAACTCTGTGAAGCCATATCAATATAAATAACCAATTGAATATTTAAATTAGTGAGGAAGAAAAAGGCACGCAGAAGAATTCCAAATAAGTGATGTTGAGGTGTAACTCTCCTATAAACTATTTAGTTGTGACAACTGCCCTTACCAACAGAAGAAGTGGTTGTAATACTGTGGTTGTAATGTTGTGAAACTGTGTTTAGTTTCCTGATCCACAGCTTTGAAAATCTTTGGAAATTTCCAGAGTTGCAAGGTCTTCTGTGTGCAAATGATTGGGACCTAGGTGGCTTCAGGATGAGGCTGGTGACAGGAAAGGCCAAGGGAAGATCGGAGGGTAGGATTCTCAGCCCTATCCCTCAACTTCCAGGAAGGGAGAGTGTTTGAAGGTTAAGTACATCACTGCCATGCTTCTGTTATGAATTCTCCAAAGGACAGGGTTCAGGGAGCTCTCAGACTTCTGAATCCAGGGAGGTCTGGGAGGGTAGCAGGCATGGAAAGGGCATGGAGGTTCTGCACCTCTTCCCAGGGGCCTTAGCCTGGGTGTCTCTTCTGATCTTTGTAATGTCCTCTGTAACAAACCAGTAAACATAAGTGTTGTACTGAGCTCAGCGCCTCACCTTCAGAAACACAACTGAAGCCAAGGAATGGGTCATAGGAGCTCCAGTGTATAATTGTAGGTCAGAACTGCAAGTAATAACTTGGGGCTATGACTGGCACCTGGCGAAGGACAGTCTTGGGGACTGAGGACCTCATGGATCTGATGCTGTCTCTGGCCTGACAGTGTTAAAGCTGAGCTGAGTTAGAGGGCCCCAGCTGGCATCCACTGCAGAACTGACTTCTCGCTCGGTGTTGTAAGCCAATTCCTGATGTCGTGTCACAGCTGGATCCAGCGTTCTGGGTTTAGTCTGGGAAACAAATTGCTTTTTCTATCTATCCTCACAGTTGGTAATAGAGGAAACTGGTGTGGGGTCTATGGGGACTCTACCACCTTTATGACTTTTCTATAAACCTACAATGGTTCTATAAAATAGATTTTATTTCAAATCTAGTTTCTTCCATCTCCTAGTCAGTTTTTAGTGTGGATTCTGCTCATCTAATTGTTGATCCCTCAACTCCAGAGCCCCACCACTCTCTCCCTAGCTCCTCCCCCCTGGAATGCCTGTTCATACTGTGATGCCACATGCCACCTGTCCATTATGTGTCTGTCCCTCCATCCACCCACCACCTACTAGTTAGGACTCTTGCTTATCATGCAATTGTTTATTTGTGCAACTCTTCACTTACTTGCTCTTACCTCGCTGTCTCTGTCTGCTGCCTCAGTTTACCTGGGAAGTTGCCTCTGTGAACCCTGGGTAGTTGGGGAGACTTTGGCTTAGAAGGGCTCTTCTTGTTGGCAGGCTATTTTCCCTGAGCTAGGAAGAGATAGTCTTCGTTTTCCTAAGAGTTATGCAGAGGAAGGCCTGACCAAGGAACCTGGTCCTCAGAGAAAAGCAGCCAGACTCTGAGGCCTGGCACCTGAGTGCTTGTCAGGTAGTTCTCTTCCTGTCCCTGTCATCTACCTAAAGGTTGGGACCCAGGGCCTGTAACACCTGTCAGGGACCCGCAAGGACCCAAATTCAGGATGAGACTTCACTCTGCCTTTGGTCTCAAGTTGTCCTCCACATTGAGACACACCCTGGAAGCTTCTGGACCCCTCAGCCTGGACATCTACTTTGAAAGCCCATCTTGGCTTGCTGGGTAGCTGGGCGGGTCCTCAGCTGGTCTTTGGGTATCAAGTGCTGTGTGTTGGGTATGGCTTGTTGGGTCCCTCCTGCCCTGAGCTGTGAGCTGCTCCCCCTAATGAACATCAAGAGGACACACTGCTGCCTGCCCTGCTTTCCTGGAAGCCAGGTCTTACAAGCACACAGCCGGCTTCCCAGAGAAGCCAGGGACACCACCACAGTAGAGGAATCTCCCTCTACGGAGGCAGTGGCCCCTACAGTCGACTCACTGTCTTTCGAGGCCACCTAGTGGTGAAAGAGCAGAAGATGTGCTGTGGCCCTCAGGGTGACTGGGTGGGCATCAGAGTTCCCCCACCCGCACCCCCGGTAGGGACCTGGCTTCACTGTGGGGACCACAAAGCAATGTGGACTGGATTCTTAGGTTCTTGTTGCTTGGTGGTCCTGGACCTCTTGTGCATCTCCACAGCAAACATCTCCAGCTCCAATCCTGTTAGCCGGTGAAGAGCGTTCCCACTGACAGAGGCTGCAAGTAACTCCCAAGAACCATTAAACTGCCTCATGACCTTCAGGAACCTAGGTGTTGTTACTGGTGACCTGCCCTTCCCCATTTGGGTTGAGACAGGGGCAGGGACCTTCAGGACACAGGGGACAGGGCCAGAAGGACTGTAAGGGGAACAAGAAGTGTGGCAAGAGGACTTCGTGAGGTGGATCCAGCGGCAGCATCTGCTATGGAATGCCTTGTGTCCCCGGATTGGAGGGAAATGCTGACTCCTAATTGGGGAAGGTGAGGGACTTGACCAGACTCCCCTGACTCCCCATGATGTCACCAGGCTCTGGAAGAGGAGGAAAGAGACCTGTCTCTCAGCCATTTGAGGACAAGGTGAGAAGGCAGCTGTCTGTTCACCAGGAAGGAGCTCTCACCAAGAATGGAACCAGCCAGCAACGCTGACCTCAGGAGATCAGCCCCTGGTCGATCGCCTCGCTGTGCTCTTGTGCATCGTGTCTGAGCTGATTAGCTCTTCCCAGCACCCACCAATCCACTCACTTCTGTATTCTTTCACTTGCCTCAGGGGAAACAAAATCAGATAGTTTCAACTTTGTGGCCAGTGGATAGCCAAGTGTGTGTGTTTAGAGGCAACAAGGACCAGAAAGACTGGGAAACTGAGATCAGGGAAGACCAGGGGCTGCTGGTCATATCACACTACTGCCTGTAGAGGGCGACTGTGATAAGGTTTGGACAGTCGCTGGCTTCCCTGTCTCCATGACAGAACTACTCAGTCTTCTCCCAAGGCCCTCCGCCAAGCAATTGGACAGACACAGTGTTTTTTCTCACCCTAGGGGTGCTGAATCCCCAAGGCTGGGAGAAAGAATGAGCTAGCCAGTCCTGTTCCAGCTGAGAGACAAAGCATCAGCCCAGGGCTGCTGTTTGCTCAGGTGAGATGGCTTCTGTCACGGGGAGTGACAAGAATGGCCTTGGATAACAGGCCTCTGTGCCTTGGCTGGTTGACTGTGGTGTCCCTGGGACTACAGTGAGAATAGCCACTGAAGTCCCAGTTGGGCTGTGCAGTGGGGAGCTCCCAGTCAGCCCATCCAGAATCACAGGTGTGGAATCCTATCAAGAGGCCAGTTGGCCGGTCTGGATTCCCTGGAAAGGTCACTGCTGCACTATCAAAGTTTATACCGTTCATCTTTTTCTCAATTTCCCAAAGAGCCCTGCAGCCACTTGCCAGGGTAACTGGGCTTTGGGAAAGGGAAACAATAGTTTTGGGGGTGTTATCAGACACTGATTCTGAGCTGACCAGGATCTGGAAGCAACATGACCTTCCTGAAGGTCAGGAGGCATGTGTCTTTTGGTATAGCTGTTGACATAAGACCTGGTGGAGGCAGAGTGACTCCTGAGGGGTAGCTCAGGTCCAACTCTCACAAGGCCCAGTGGGTCCCCAAACCCATCTTATTCCAGTTGCAGAGTTGGTACAGATGCCCATAGCCACTTCCAGAGGCCCCGTGTTGGTCCTCTGACTGGCACAGTGAGGCTGATATAGTGGGAAAGGCATATGGAAGCCACTGGAGTCACCTCCTCCAGGAAATATGTGAGCCAAAATGACACAGAGATTATAGAGGCCATAGTGACAGGAAGACCATGGACTTGGGATGCAGGGCATGACTGGACTGAGTTGGGCCTCTAAGTGTAAATGAGTAGCAGGGGTTACTGATTGCTAGAGCCAACATCTTGGCCCCTTGGCAGACAGCCACTGATCTGGTGCAAATTTTTTTAAAGTAGATTTTCTTTAGAGCAGTTTTAGGTTTGCAGAAATATTGAGCAGACAATACTAAGTTCCCATAGACTCCACCCCTTCCCATTACTAATATCTTGCACCATATGGTACATCTTTTACAACTGATATTGATCCAGCCTATCGTTTGCTTTAAGGTCACTCTGGCTATTATACATTCTGTGCATTCTGTGGGTTTGGACAAATACTTAATGTCCCATATGCACCATCACAGTGTCACATAGAACAGAGCCACTGTCCCATGAAGGTCCTGCACTCTACCTGCTGTCCCTTTTCTCCTCCAACCCCTGCCAACCACTGACACGTTCATTATCTCCAGTTTCACCTCTTTCAGAGTGTTATGTTGTTAGAATTACATAAGATATAGGCTTTTCAAACTGGCTTCTTTCATTTTAGCAATAGACAGTTAACATTCTTCTGGGTCTTCATGGCTTGATGGCTCTTTCTTTTTCAGGCCTGATAATATATGGAACATCTATTGTCTGGATGTTCCGTAGTTTATTTTTCCCATTCACCCATTAAAGGAAATCTTCTAGCTTTTAACCAGCATGAACAGAGCTGCCTACAAACATTTACGGGCAAGTGCTTCTGTGGACTTCAGTTCTTAAACTGAATTGGGGCAACACCAAGGGCAGGATCACTGGATCTATGTTTCTGTACTTGCTTTTGCAGCACATGTACAAAAATTGCAATGGTGAGACTATGTTTAGTTGTGTAAGAAAATGGCAAAACTGTCTTCCACTGTGGCTATACTATGTGCCTCCTCACCCTCAGTGAATGAGACTTCCTGTTGCTCCACATTCCTTCCTAGGACTTGGTGTTGTCTGTGTTCTGGATGTTGTCATTCTAATATGCATGCAGTGGTGCTGCTTGTTGTTTTAATTTGAAGTGGAAGACTTATAAACATCTTATGCACAAGGATATGTTAGTTCACCATGTCTATATCTCCTTTGGTGAGGTGTCTGTGTGAGTCTTTTCATTGGGTTGTTCATTTTCTTATGGTTGAGGTTTGTATATTTTGGATATTAGTCCTGTATCAGATATGTTTAACAAACATTTTCCTCTCATTCGCTGGTTTATCTTTTCATTCTTCTAACTTCTGCAAGGTAAAAGTTTTTCATTTAAAGTCCAACTTCTCAGGTATTGATCTGGTAAATGTTTTTGATCTCTCTCTTCCTTCCTTTTCTTTCTTCCTTTTCTCTCTTTTTTTCTGAGATAAGGTCTTACTGTGCAGCTCACACTGGCCTCAATGTGCAGCCATGCTCCTGCCTCAGTGTCTTGAATGCTGGGGTTACAGTATTTTTGATCCTTATTCCTCTTAGCAACACTTTCACCTGGTAAGGCCAGCAATGAATTTTCATGTCCTACCTCTGAGGTCTATCAACTATTGGTTCCTTTTCACAGTACTTCTAACCAGTCTATTCAGTTGATGATATCATAATGAATGAGGCTGGTGATCAGGAAGTAGCAATTATCCAAAGACAACTTGGTACAACAGTATATGCTGGGCATGGACAGTAAATTCAGGGTCTGCCACCTTGACACACTTGCTAGAGGCCCAGTGGTGTGAGGCAAGTGGAGATTTTTAGCTGGCCCTTCCTACTGCTGAGAAAGACACATGATGAGGGTAGAACACATGTGACACCCTGGTTCTGTAATCAAGTGACCTAAAACCATCAGTTTTGAGAGAGGCTCAGACAAGAGAAGGCTCTTCACCAGCCAGGTTGCTGTGCAGGCTGTGTATCTTGTGGGCTGGGCATGACCAACAGATCCCATAGTATTCGAGGTACCTATGGCAAACAGATAAAGTCTCTGGATACCTCTCCTTTTGAGAAACAAATTCTGAATTGCTTCTAGGACTCAACAGAGACCAAGGGTGTGACTTAAACTGTCCATCATGAATGCGCTGTTGTCTGATCCTAGTTGGGTTTTTCTATTAAAAGAAAGCAGTGGACACAAGATTGGTCCCAGTGTACAGGAGGCACAGGTGAATGATATCAAATATCCATGCTGCCTGTGGCCTTCCCCCTGCTCCTTTCCGTCCCTCTCGGAGTCATACCTGTGGCTTTTCAAAAAGTTCTCTGTGACCTGATCATGAGGAATCAAAACCCTGGGCCCTGATGTTCCATCTCCCACTGCAGGAGGGGTCAGGGTCACAGATTCCACCAATCCAAGGCCAGTTTGCAGGTTGTGGAAGAATGGTTCCAACAGGTCAGAGGAAGAGATGTGTGGTTAGACCTCTCCAAAAGGGCATAGGATATGAATGGTGGTGCTAACCCCCTCAACTGGGGGTACATCACTGACCAAGTGGACAAGATGATCTAGTCACTATCAGCCAGCCTCCCTATCATTTGTCAATTAAGGACATGACTATGGCCTCAGCGATGGATAATATGCATGGGAGCACATGAACAACCATTCACTAGGGCTGATCTGTTGGCCTACCTAGCAAAATCAGAGACCAACACATTCAATGCCAGGTTACATTAGACTGTGGCCACCATGGGAAGGCAACCTCTCTGTCTCACTGTACAGACACACACTCGGGACAGGAACGGGCTTTTCCTGCCCACAGAATCTTTGCTGAACCCATCCCTTGTGGACTCCCAGGACAGGATGCTTGGTCCATTCTTGGTGCTTCCCATGCTTTCCCTCTGAATGCAGAACTCATGTCAGAGCCATGGAGTGGGGCAGAAGGCACATGGTCATGGAATGACTGTTCCTTGTCACCCTGAAGCAGCAGGACTGAGGATGCTGCATGGCCTTTTAGGCTCCATAATAGCACAAGCTCAGTGGAGATGCTTTGCAGAGTCGAATGATATCTTTATAAAGTATAGTCTCTGAATTGCCTTCTCTGCAGGGTTCCTTATGTTCTATAGCCAAGGCTCAAGGAAGCAGGAGTCCAGAAGACATACTGCTGATGTTTCCTTGAGGAACTTTCACAGGTAAAATGAAACTTCCTGTCTCCTCACTCCAGAACCCCTGGTTTAAGGGCTTCCATCAATATACATTATCTGATCCTGTTACTCTGGATGTTGGCCACTGGGTCACTTTAGGATACTCACGTGGAGAGAGAATCAACGATTGAAGACGGGGATGATAAAGTGGATGGGTGTGACTCACCTGCCCGAGAGAATCAGCTGTTACTTCACAATGGAAGGAGTAGTCCAGAATACAAACAACCCCTGTAGCTCTTCTGAAGTTTCCCACATCCTATGTTTAGAAACAATGAAAACCTCTAGCACTCAATCCTTGCAGGACAAGTGAACCCCCAGGCCCTAGAGGAATTAGGACTTAGGTCTCTTACTAGGCAAAGGGCCCCTATCAGCTGAGGCAAAGGGACGAAAGAGGAAAGTAGTTATAAATACCTACTGTGATCACATGACCTACTGCAAAAGTGGTTGATTTTGGCTACCAGTTTCTTCCTTATTTGATTTAATATATGGAGTCTACGGCCATACCACCCTGAACGTGCCCCATCTCATCTGATGTAATACATGGCTATGATTGTATAGATCACCTTTCTTCTCTTTCCCCCATATACTTAATATTTATATGAATTAATAGCTGTTCATTTTCTATCTCAGTATTTAAACTTTAGGATATCAGAGAAGGAAATGTGACTCCGCTGGACAAGGACTGAATACCACCCAGAGAGAGACACTAGGACCTCCTTCTCTTTGGAGACAGAGGCTGTGCGTTCAGCACTGCAGGCTCAGCTGTGTATGTGTTAGGTGACGGTACGATCTATATTTGGAAACTAAGTTGACTGGTTCTATTTGTGCAGAATTTCCAGAACAGACAAATCCTAAAGACAGGAAGCAGGTGTGTGGTTGCCTGGAACTGAGGAGGGGCAGAGAGTGGGGGGTGACTGTTAATGGGCAGGGAGCTTTTTGAGAGGTGCTGTGAATGTTGTATGTGAATGTTCTAAAATAAGACATAATGCTTGCAAGACTTCATGAGCATACGCCAAATCACTGAACTGCACTCTTGGAAAGAGTAAATTTTATAGTATGAGTTGTATTTCAATAAAGATTTTTCTTAAAGAGAGAACACATTTCTATCAAGAGGAAGGATTCACATAGCATCACCTCAGCTGAACTGGAAATGCTGCTCTGGAGGGGGAGGTGAAGTAGTGACGTTCTCTTTGTGCTCAAATTGGCTCAGACCCTGCCCTGGCTTCTGCCACCTGTGTGTCTTGTTCCCTCCCTGAGGTCGTGGGCCCTGCTGCTGCTCACCCTGCTGGCAGGAGAGAGCTGCCGATACCCCTGAAACCAAGCCCACAGTGGGAGAAGCTGGATCTGGACTCTGTATCACTCTGGGCCTCTTTATGAGACAGACCGTGAGCTGTGGGCTCAGGAACCTTCCCATTTCTATTCTCTCACTCCGCTGAGCCTTGGGTGGCTCCCAGCCATCCTGTCCCAGCCAGGGTATTCTGCAGTGAACCTCACACCTCCCCATTCCAGCAACTGTCCTGAGTCCTCATCACAGCCCCTTTATGCTAGAGCCCCCAGCTGCAAATCTGCTCTCAGCTTCACCTCACTAACTTGCATCTTCTTGCCAGCCTCTCGCCCATTCCTGCCTGCTGTTCTCCCATCCATGGGGGTCTCTCTGCCCCCTCTCTCATCTCACTTACTCTGTGACGATGACATCAGATCCTGTGAGTTTAAATGTCATGGGAAACAGAGGACTTTTTGGCCCAAAGCCCCATATTGTGAGCTCAGTGGCTGCCCTGCCACAGCCATGTGGACAGGCCCCTGAAATCGAGTCCTGTGTGTCCTCCACTGTCCCCAGCCTCTTTTCTCATCTCGGGAAATGACTCCAAGAGATCCCGAAGTCAGCACAGACTCCAGCCTGGTCCATCAGCAACATGTTGGTGGCTCCTACAGAACACTTTGTTTTAAAATTATAAAAGGCACATAATGTAGATTTTCCCATCTTAATCATTGTTAGGGGCACAACTAAGGTTTTTAAAGCACATTCACACTGCTATGTAGTCATCTCTACCATCTTTCTCCAGAACTTTCTCATCTCTCCAAACTGAAGCTCTATCCCTGTTAAGAACAGACTCCACAGCCCCCTTGCCTAACCCCTGAACCCATCTAGCATCTGTCTCTGAATGGATTTTTCTAGGGACCACCTATGAGTAGAATCCTGCAGGATTTGTTCTTTTACAATGGACATATCTCACTGAGCATAGTGCATAGAACATTCCACACCTAATTCCTAATTCCACACCTCTCCCTGGACCTATCACCTCTTGCCCTAATTGTTCCTCATGGCCCCCAGGCTAAAGTCATTCATCCACTCTGTCAATATAACTGGCAGCATGGCCATCCTCTAGATGGCGTTGGTTGCCAGAATGGTGACTACCCCAGGCTGCCGGCTTCCTTACTCAAAGCCAATGCTGGAGAGTCCGTAGAATTTACAGCAAGGAACAGGCTGATAAAAAAACAACCACAGTGATAATAAGCCTCTTGGGAATGTTAAAGGCTATGTGAAACCAATGTGTGTGTATATATGTGTACACATATCTGACATGTGAAGGTATATATGTTGCTCTGTGTGCATGTGTGTACATGTATGTCCACAGGCATGTGTCTGGGTATGTGGTGCACTGCATTGTGATGTACACAGATGAGCACACATATGTTGTCATGTATGTGTGTGGTGGTGGTAGGCCCTGGGCAAGAGGACAGCCAGAGGCAAGGACAACAACAGCAGGTGGAGGAAGCACTGTCTTTGTCCTGAGTTACCTCCAGACAGTCACTGCCGGCCCCTTCACCACAGACATTAGCTTCAGTGGCCTGAATGCTGGGGACCAGCAGGGCAAACTAGAAACCCTGTGTGTTGTCTGGCACAGGGGAACCGGGGAAGATACAGAAGCAGATCCACTGGGCAATCTCAAGCAGTGGCTCATTTGCTCCTGAGCTCTAGTTCCAGGACGCGGCCACTTGGACAGATGGAAATTAGGGAAATTTCCACCTAATTAAAGGAAATTAGGGAAATTTCACTTGGGCAGGGAAGTTAGATTTTCTCTTTGCTTCTGAAAGTCTGATTAGTTTATAGTCCACAGGGAAAAACACTGACAATAAACTATGTGGGAAATAGGGGGAAAACATGTCAAATTTATTAATATACCTATTGTATATTTATTAATATACACACATACAGGGTGAGGCTCAAATATACATCAGAAATTTTGTTTTAGGGCTGAAAATTTAGCTCAGTGGTTCTGTCTCTGCCTGCCAAACTCAAGGTCCCAAATTTAATCCCCAGTACCACATATCACAATGCTGAGCATGGTGGCTCACGCCTGTAATCCCAGCACTTAGGAGGCAGAGGCAGGAGGATTGCTGAGAGTTCAAGGCCAGTTTGGTCTCCATAGTGAGCTAAGGGCCAGCCTGAACTACAAAGTAAGACCCTGTCTCAAAAAACAAAAAAAAAAAAGAAAAAAAGAAAAAGTTTGTTTTAGTCTGTGTTCTGCTGTTAGAGCAAAATGCCTGAAGATTATTTAGTTTACAGCTCTGAAAGTCCATTTCTGAGATGAGCCCCCGGGCTACATCACGAGTGGTGCCCAGAAGGGGTCACATGATGAGACTGGAAGCCAGAGGCATTCAGCAGCTATGCTGCCTCTTTTTCATTTTTCTTTTCTTAATTACAAACTGCTCTTGCAAAAACGAATTCACTCCACACTAATTCCACCAAGAGAAATGCCCCCAGTGACCTGAGAGCTTCTATAAAAACTGGGTTCTTAAATGTCTCACTACTTCAGCATGGCAACACCAGGGATCAAATACCATGAGCCTGTGGGGACACATTCAGATGAGATGAGGAGCACTCAGGTGGTATGGCTGGCTGCAGACAATGGCATATATATATATATATATATATATATATATATATATATATATATATATATATTTTTTTTTTTTTTTAGGTTTTTTGAGACAGGGTCTTGCTTTGTGGTTCAGGCTGGCCCTGAGATCAGCCTCAAACTCACATCACAGCAATCCTCCTGCCTCTGCCTCCCGAGTGCTGGGATTACAGGCGTGAGCCACCACGCCCGGCACTGTGGTATGTGGTACTGGTTGCTGCTGGGCGTGAGTCTCCACGCCCAGTATGGTGTGTGGTTACCGGGGATCGAACCCGGGTCCTTGCACTTGCCAGACAGGCACCAGAACCACTGAGTTAACTCCCCGGCCCAATGAGACACATTTAAATCACCCCTAAACACAGCTGCAGTGAGGTTACACTCAGTTAAGCAAAGAAGAGGGAGAGGACTTCCGGGGGAAGGACAGGTGCAAGAAAGCTGGGAGAGGAGGAGTACATGACAAGGGGTGTCTTGTGCAATCATCTCCTGCCTAATAGTCACCTGTAGTCATCTTGTTTTGGACAAGTGTCTGGCACTCTATCTTAGTCCACTTTCCCTTGCTTTAACAAAATAACCACGGCTAGAAATTGTGTGTGTGTGTGTGTGTGTGTGTGTGTGTGTGTTTTAAAAGGGACTTATTTAATTCACAGTTCTGGAGGTTCAAAAGTATGGTGGCTGCACCAGCTCTGCTCTGATGAGGACTTCTTGGCCTACATCATAATGACTGGAGGCACAAAAAAGATGATGGAGAGACAGGAAGCCAGAGCAAGGGAGGGTTTGGTCTTGTTTTATTTTATTTATTTATTTATTTATTTAGACAGGGTCTCGCTTTGTAGTTCAGGCTGGCCCTGAGCTCAGCCTCCAACTCACATCACAGCGATCCTCCTGTCTCTGCCTCCCGAGTGCTGGGATTACAGACTTGAGCCACCACTGTGGTATGTGGTACTGATTTCTGTTGGGCATGAGTCTCCACATTCAGTGTTGTATGGTTTTGCTTTATTTTTAATCCCTCTCAGAGCTATCTGGGGTCCCATGAGAATTGCATTAATCCTTCCAAGAGCAATGCCCCCATGACCTAATCGCTTCCCACAAGACTCCGCCTCTTAAAGGCCTCACCATCTTTCACACCACCCTGGGGAATCACACCTCCAGTAGAGAAGCCTTTGGGGAACACAGAGAAACCATATCTTCTCTCTGCTAAAACCATTTTCCCAGATATGAGGATAATATCAGATAGGAAAGCTCAAATTCCTTCACTGGCTGTTTACTTCACAAATCCAGATTTCCCTTATCAATGTCAATTTTTTTTTTTTTTTTTTTTACAAAAGGGCAGCTTTACAGACCCACTCCTGTGTCTTCAGAGGTCTACCATGTCTCTGAAAAAGCAACATTCTCTGTATGTCAAAGAAATACACTTAGGATGGGGTATTTTACTCTCCCAAGGTGCCTCCTCCCAGAGCAGACTTTTCCTAATGGTGATTTGCACTGAAGACTTAGAGCCAGTAATGGCAGCAAGAGAATACAACATAATTCCAGGGGTCTTGGATTCAAAGCTCTGGGATTTACCTCATCCATTTCTATTTAACAGTTAAAAAATCTTTTAAAAAAAAAAAAATACAATTCCGGGCTGGGGAGTTAGCTCAGCGGTTCCGGCGCCTGTCTTGCAAGCGCAAGGGCCTGGGTTCGATTTCCCAGTATCCACATACAATACTGGGTGTGGAGACTCACCCCAGCAGCAACCAGTACCACATACCACAGTGCCGGGCGTGGTGGCTCACGCCTGTAATCCCAGCACTCGGGAGGCAGAGACAGGAGGATTGCTGTGATGTGAGTTTGAGGCTGAGCTCAGGGCCAGCCTGAACCACAAAAGTGAGACCCTGTCTCAAAAAACCTAAAAAAAAAAAAAAAAAAAAAAAATACAATTCCAAATATGTATAAGTGCTGAAAGAATAGTACAGAGACTTTTGAGGTCTCACCTTTTGGTCCTCTGTGAGCCCTTTTCCATCTTTGCTTTATGTTTGTTTTTCAGTGCATTCTCTTTTGTCGAGGCACAGAGTAGGTCTGTAAAGCTGTTTCAGGTCTCCATCTGTTCACCAGTCTACCTCGGTCCATTCTGGTTTTGTTTTGTTTTTGTTTTGCTTTTTTGTGGTACTAGGGATCGAACTAGGGCTCTTCCAAGGTAGGCACAGTACCACTTGAGCTAATTTCCCAGCCCCTGTAATTTATCTTCTTCTTCTTCTTCTTTTTTTTTTTTTTTTAAAGGTTTTTTGAGATGGTCTCTCTTTGTGATTCAGGCTGGCTCTGAGCTCAGCCTCCAGCTCACATCACAGCAATCCTCCTGCCTCTGCCTCCCGAGTGCTGGGATTACAGGCGTGAGCCACCACATCCGGCACTGTGGTATGTGGTGTTGATTGCTGCTGGGTGTGAGTCTCCATGCCCAGTATTGTATGTGGTTACGGGGATCAAACCCAGGTCCTTGTGCTTGCAAGACAAGTGCCAGAACCACTGAGCTAACTCCTCGGCCCTGTAATTTATCTTCTGAAGGAAGGAAACTCAAAACTATGTCCCTCTCCTGTTACTTCTCAGACTTTTACTCACCAGGTGTCTAAATAATTATGAGGATGATTGTCAAATGATGCTTTTATCTGTTTTGTACATTTATTAATTGGGATTTTGCTGCAAAAAAGAGCTTTTCTTTTCTTTTATAAATGAATGAATAGAACACATTTCAGGATAGACTGATGAAATTCTCTTTTAGTCAGAGTGTTGTCACTAAAGTTACTACTAAATTATTATCATCATTCATTCATTTATGGTGGTATCAGGCCCTTGTGATTACAAGGTAAGCATGGTACCACTTGAGCCAAATCCGTGGCCCACATCATTATTCATTTTGATGCTAAAATTATCTGGAAGGAGCCCTTTTGAACTGCTTCCTATATCATTTTGACACATGTCCAATAGCTTTTGAACAGTTAACTTATTTTCTGATATAGGAAGAAGCTACATACTCACTGTGGCTATTTTCTTTCCAATATTAGAATCAGCCATTGTGCTAAGAGACTCTATTCCTTTTAATGGAAAAAGATAGTTTTCAGAAGCCTTACTCTAGATTCTGAGAAGTAGTAATCTATGCATACATGCATATACATATATCTATATCTTATTTTCTGTTGTGATCTCTCTGTTCTAAAATCACAAGCACATAGCAATTCCTCTGATTTTACCTCAGCACCCAAGGTTGCTCCAGACTTCTCTGGCCAGGAGGTACCTGGCCTTCATCATACTAAATACATGTGTGTGGTCATTTCCCCTTCCTTTATGTCACCAGTCTCTTGATCTTGCTGTGTGCCTGGCCCTGACCACATCATCAGTCCAGCAGGCTCTAGCCTCTCCTTGGATATGACTCTTCCCTAGCTCTGTCCCTGTTCCTTTGACCACTTGAAAAGGGAAAAAAAGAAAGGAAAGCAATAATATGTTTTAACTGAACAAAAGAAAAGCACAGAGAAGGTGTGGGAGTTCAGGGAAGAGGCTGCAACTAGAACACTTGTGGCAAATCCAATCCCCTGTGAGTCCCACAGCAAAAGGATTAACAACCAATGAACAACAAAGTTGGAACCTTGAAAAAAAGGCTGAGCCCAGTCTTGACTCTTGCTACTGTGAGCAGTGGCAACCAAAGGCCAAATACTGCAATAGCAGAAGAGGGAGCAGAAGAGCCCATAATCTGAGCTCGCTGCACTTTCATTTGGCACCAAGCCTTATACCCATAATCCTAGCATCCATAAAACAATGCCAGTCCCACAATAATCCCTGTAGTTGAAGATTACACAGGGAAGGGCAGACATTCTTTAAATCCCAGTAAATCCCAGTAAGTCTTAAGGCCAATAATCCTAGTGCAATAATCCTTATAGTTTAAAATTCCGCAGGGTGGGGCAGATATCTGCAGTAATCCCAGTAGTTGATCCTGCAGGGTGGGGCAGACATCTATAAACCCAACTAAGTAAGTCATAAATTCAAGTAAATCTGAATAAGTCATCTGCAATTCCCTACAGGAAGAGAAAGAAGAACTTATCCCTTCTTCTTTCTCTACCTGAGGCTCCAGCAGGGCCAACCTTGGGTTGTCCCAGACATATGTCCAGAGGGAGGCACTTCCATTTCTTGGGGATGCGAACACAGGGGCTCTCCTTTTCAAGAGGAGAAGCAGCCATGTATTGCAGCTGGAGGGATCAAGAAGCACAGAGTATCCTCTTGGAAACACAGAGGTGGATAAGCCAGATGTCAGCAACACAAAGCAGGAGTGAGAAGGCACCGAAAGAGAGTCACTAAATAACACCATGAGTGGGATAAAACAGTTGCAGGAAACTAGAACATAGAGGAAGCATCAAGCAAGGGAATATTCTAGAAGGCTCAGGAAGAATAGTGACATAGAAAAACAACAGGGAAGCTAAAATGCACAGGGAAGGAGTATGAATTAATAAATGAAGAAAAATCATGAAGGAAAGAGGAAAATGGACAAGAGGAGATACTTGGAGAAATGACAAAAATAAGTCCCCCCAGAACTCAAGAAGCACAGGAAAGTGGCTCCCACAGCCAGAGAGGAAAGACACATTACAATGAAACTAAAATACTAGTGTTCTAAACAAACAATAAACCAGCAGATTGCCTTAAAAAGCCAGAATGAGATTTGCAATGATCTTCTCAAGAGCAACACTGGATATGAAGGCAGAAGCCAGGTTGGCTAGGCTGGAGTTTAGCATGGCCAGTGTTATCGTGATTCCACCCTCAGCCAAACCAGGACTGCCTGCCTCTTCAATCAATCTACAATGACTTGCCTCTGTGCATGCTTCAACCAATCCGCGATTGACCCCACTTGCATGTTTATGCCCTCTACCATTTACTATATAAGTGACTGTATTTTACATTAAAGGCAGAACAGTTCTCGAAACACTCCCCATAGTCTGCATGGTGACTCTGTGCACTTATCCTACTGGTCTGAGTCTCCGTTATCCCCAAAGAAAACATCATGTGGATATATGAAAACAGAAGTTATATTATATAAAACTTGAAGATAAATAACTTTGGGTACAGAATATTATAAGATTTAGGTATTATTTCAGCACAGGATGGGATGAAAAGAGTCATAGGCACACTGAAAGGAGGCATATCATGGATTTCAATGCAGAAGAAGTCACTTTGCTGATGCTTGGAGGGAGGTGCCCACAGTGAGAGTCACTCATCCTGGAAGGTGCTATCAACAACAGAGAGGCACAGCAGATGACACCCCAACATGCAACAGACCCCTCTATAAATTAATGCAGTGGCCATGTACCTGACATTGTACGTCCTGACAACTACATGAAGATGTACAAGAGGCTGCTCTTCACTAAAATATCCTGGTGACTTATTTGGAGAAAACAGATGAATATTTCAGGTGAGGATGCTGTAAAGTGACACAAATGACCACCACTTTGACGTCATTGTGGACATGCAGTACAATACCACTTAGCATGTTAGCTGCTGACTCTGAAGTCCTCTGTAAACTTACTCTGACACTGACCTCACAGCATAAAGGTCCAAGGCTTAGTGACTTTGAATTTAAAAAAAAAGATAGGTTTGCTGAGTGATACTAAGACTTATAATGAAACCTAGTATCAAAATCCCAAATCACATGGAACAAGAAGAAAGTTTGACCACAGACAGAGATGAGAGCTTGGGGAGATGTGTACCATGCCTTACAAGCTCTATTAGTTCATGAAAGTGAATGAAAAGAAGCTAGCTAAGTGGGAAAATACCTCTGTTAATTTTAATGGGAAAATTATGATGGACTCTATCTCAACACAATACCTTTGCATTTTTACAGATAAAGTTATATGACAATTAGGGAATGAAAATTTGAATGAGTAATAAAGAATGTATGGATTTTAAAATCAGCTTATCAATATTAAAAAAAAACATACTCAACTTGAAATTTTAAAATTGTGTTGAATTTACCAATCAATTTGGGGAAAGGTAGCATCTTAATAGTGAATTTTCTAGTCCATGAAAATAGTATATCTCTCCATTTGTTTGTCTTCTTTTTTTTTGAGACGGTCTCACTTTTTAGTTCAGGCTGACCCTGAGCTCAGCCTTGAATTCACAGCAGTCCTCCTGCCTCTGCCTCCCAAGTGCTGCAATTACAGGCATGAGCCATCATACCCGGCACTGTGGTATATGGTTCCAGTTGCTGGTGGGTGTGAGTCTACGAACCGAGGCCCTTGCACTTGCAAGGCAGGCGCTAGAACCACTGAGCTAAATCCCTGGCCCTTGTTTGTCTTCTTTAACTTCTTTCACTAACATTTTATGCATTTCAGTGTACAGGTTGTATGCATCTTTTGCTATATGTATATATACATATTTAATATTTTATGTTGTTGTAAGTGGTGTATTTTAGTTCAGCTTTTCTTTTTTTTTTTTTTTTTTTTGTTGTTGTTGGTACTGAGGATCAAACTCAAGACCTTGTGCTTGTGAGGCACATGCTGGAGCCACTGAGCTGAATGCTTGGCCCCTTAGTTCAGTTTTCAATTTCTCTTTGACAGTATACAAAAATAAAATTGACTTTGTACATTACTATTGTGTCCTGCAATTTTACCAGCCTTGTTTTAAATAGCAAAACATGTTTATAGTTTTAGTCAGGATTTTTCAGATGATTATGTTTTCAGTGAAGAAGGATATTTATTTTTTCTTTCCAGCTGGGATATCTTTTGTTTCTTTTATTTGCTTTATTGTACTAGGTAAAAACTTTAGATGACTGTTGAATCGAAGTTATGAGAAGAGACATCTTTGTCTTGTCCCTGATCTTGGTTGGATATGGGTGACATTTAGCAGTTTTTGTTTTATTTTTAATCATTAAGCTTAAAGTCTTTTAAAGGATAAAAAAATTTTCGTCTATTCCTAGTTCTCTTCTGTTGTTTTATTTTCTCTGAGTCAGCCTGGTTTTTACCGATTTTGTTCACCTTCTCAAAGCTTTTGGCTTTCCTCACTTCTGTTTTGGTTTCACTGGTTCTTCTCTGATCCTTGATTCTGTATCTCTCCTTTTGACATTGGGTTTGACTGCTCTTATTTTTCTTTCTTTCTTTCTTTCTTTTTTTTTTTAGTTTTTTTGAGACAGGGTCTCACTTTGTGGTTCAGCCTGGCCCTGAGCTCAGCCTCAAACTCACATCACAGCGATCCTCCTGCCTCTGCCTGCCGGGATTACAGGCGTGAGTCTCCACACCCAGTATGGTATGTGGTTACCGGGAATCGAACCCGGGTCCTTGAGCTTGCAAGACAGGTGCCAGAACCACTGAGCCAAATCCCCAGCCCCTATTTTTCTAGTTTTTAAAGAAGCAGAGTCATTGGCTTAAGACCTTTATCCTGTTGTATATTAGTGATGAGTGCTTTAAATCTCCTCCCAAGAATTCCATGAATTTTAAAAAACTGTACTTTCATTTTTCCATTTTCATTTCCATTTTTGTTTGTTGAACCATAGATCAATATTATTTCTTAGGTCAATATTAATTGTGTTCAAATATTGGGTGATTTTCTAGATATCTGTATGTTATTAGTTTAATTCCATCATAGCCATAAAATATACTTCATAGGATTTGAATCTTTTTACATTTTTCAAGATTTGACTCATGGCTCACAATATGGTCTGTATTGGTAAATACTTTATGTATGGTTTAAAAATGGAAAGTTTTACTGTTATTTGATAGAAATTTCCATCAATACAACTAAGCTAATTTAGTTGGTAGCATTATTTTCCATTCCCGCATTTTTTATGATTTTCTACTGCTTATTTATTCTATCAGATATCAAGAGAGGAATGTCAAAAACTTGACTACTGGGAGTATATCTATTTCCCCTCACAGATCCTTCAGTTTATGTTTAGTGTATTAACACTT
The DNA here is from genome assembly GCA_004026965.1 of Petromus typicus. NCBI lineage: Eukaryota > Metazoa > Chordata > Mammalia > Rodentia > Petromuridae > Petromus > Petromus typicus. The sequence goes on from PVIR01011463.1 coordinate 41,815, forward strand.
AGGATTATGTCCTTGGCCCTTAGTTGTTATGAAATGACCTTCTAACTCCTGGAGAGTTTTTATTCTGAAGTCTACTTTGTTGTCTATTAAAGTGATTCATTTTAATGCAGAATATCTTTATTTATTTATAGGAAAAAGTTTTATTTAGAAAGTAAGAGACATTAGCTTGAAGAGCTGAAAAAGATTCTCAAGGCTAGTTCCTTAACAAAGGACAGAGGGAAAATATAGGAAAAGCCTTCAGCCTAAGCAGCTAGAGGAAGCACACTATGATAAGGGGGATCAGTCTGGCCTCTGATACAGAACATCTTTTGAGCTTCATGGTATCTATTGATACCAAACATATAGTACAAAACTTAGTGACTTAAACAACATGTGTTATTAGCTTGGTTCCTAGTGGGTTAGAAAATAGAAGATGTTAGCTGGGTCTTCCAGAAGGGAGACTTCTTACAAGATACGACAATGTCCTTTGCTTTAGGATCAAATAGAGCTGAGCACGGCATGACACTGATTCTGTCTTTATTTGAAATTCTTATGTTTGAGTCTTACAGATGGTTTTTTCACTAATTTGTATTTTTTAAAATATTACTTATCTCAGATTGCTGAGTTTTCGATACTTAAATTTCCTGCTGAGATAGTTTCTTTCTTCTAGTCTCAGCTTCACGCATCAATACTTGCATACTTGGGCCTCCTTGGAGCTGCCAACCACAGCACCATCTTACATTTAAAATATTTTGTGTCTTTATATTTGAAGTGTATTTCTTGAAGACAGAGAAGGTTAGCTCTTGTTTTATTTTATCCAAACTCTTAATATCTGCTCTTCAATTGGAGTATTTTGATGATTTACATTTAATATGATTATTGATATTGGTAGACTTGATTCTATTATCCTGAAACTTCTATTCTATTTGTCTTACCTGTTCTTGCTTATTTCTTTCTCTTTTTCTGACTTTCCCTCTGTGAGAGGGATTAATTGAATAATTAGAAAAAATGTTTCATGATTTACTTCATTGCCATTAAATCCGTAACTCTTTGTTCTCTGATTTTAGTGGTTGCTGTAGGGTTCATAGCTTGTATCTTCAACTTGTCATAGTCTACTGCTATAGTCTGGATCTAAAAGTTTCTTCAGAGGATCACATGGTCATGCCAAGGTGGTGCATTGGGAGACAATGGACACTAAAAGATGGGGCTTAGTGGAAATTTTCCAGTGATGGGGATATGCCCTTGAGGGGAGACAGTGAGACCCTGTCCCTTCCTCTTCATCTCTTTCTTTCAATTCCTGCCCAAGAGATTACTGGTTTTGCACACTGTGCACATTCCACCATGATGTGCTGTTTCACCACAGGATCCAAGCAATAGGGCAAGCAAATCAGGGACTGGTACCTCTGAAACTGCAAGTCACAGTAAATCTTTGCTCTTTATGAGTTGACTATCTCAGATATTTACAGTAATGGAAAGTTGACTCAGACACTTTCAAGTGCATGAAATTTCACGTAATGTAAGAACTTTACAGAAGTATATTTCCATTTTGCCCTTGTGGCCTTGGTTGCTATCATCATACAATTTACTTTTTTTTTTTTTTTGAGACTAGGTTTGGCTTTTGCAGTTCAGACTTGCCCTGAGCTCACTATGTAGTCCAGGCAAGCCTGGAACTCACAGTAATCCTCCTGCTTCTGCCTCCCAAGTACTGGGATTACAGGTGTGAGCCACCACACCTGGCATTGTGGTGTATGCTACTGATTGCTGATGGGCATGAGTCACCATGCCCGTCATTATGGTATGTGGTTACCAGGGATCAAACTCTGAACCTTGCACTTGAAAGGTGGAACCACTGAGCTAAATCTCCAGTCCACAATTTACTTTTACATATATTATCAACCCCATTCTAAGGACTCACTTTGTTTAAACAGTCATTTATCATTTTTCTTCCTTGTGGTACAGGGACTAAGCCCAAGGCCTTCATACTGAGGTATGTCCTCAGCCCTTTTTATCTTTTGAGACAGGGTCTTAATAAATCACCAAGTTGCTCAGGCTGGGCCAAACTTGTGTTCCTCTTGCCTCAACCTCCCTGAATGATAGGATTACAATTGTCTCCCAACATGCCTGGCTTAAATAATCACTTATCTTTTAAAAGCATTCAAATAATAAAAAATTTGTAGATAGTTACCACATCTGGTGCTTTTGGTCCCTTTGTATAGGTTCATAATTTCTTCTTATGTAATTTTGCTTCTACAGAGACACTTTCATTAACATTTTTGTAGTGTAGGCCTACAAGTTGTAAATTATTTAAGTATTTGAATGTCTGAAAAAAATCGTTCTTTGTTTTCTTTTCTTTTTTTTTTTTGATACAGGGTCTCGCTTTGTAGTTCAGGCTGGCCCTGAGCTCACTGCGTAGCCCAGGTGAGCCTCGAACTCTGTAATCCTCCTGCTTCTGTCTCCCCAGTGCTGGGATTACAGGTGTGAGCCACTATGCCCAGCACTGATATGTGATACTCATTGCTGGGGGGTTTGAGTCACTATGCCTGGCATTACTATATGTGGTTACTGGGGATCGATCTCAGGACCTTGTGTTTGCAAAGCAGAACCACTGAGCTAAATCCTCGGCCTCCTCTAAAATCATTTCACCTGTACCTTTGGAAGATATTTTCATGAGGTTTAGAGTCTTAGGTTGATACATATTTTTCTTCTAGTACTTTAAAGATGTTGTTTCATTGTTTTCTCTTTGTATTTTTCCCAGTAAGAAAGATGTATCATCCTTAAAATTTTTTTATAATTTTTCTATTTTGGTAAAATTCCTATGATGTAAGATTTACCATGTTAACTACTTTGAAGTACACAGTTTAGGGGTAGTAAGTACATTCATGTTACAGTACAACTACTACAATGATCTATCTCCTACACTTTCTCATTTGCTCAAACCAAAACTTTATCCTTATTAAGCACTGACTCCCCACCCCTACCCCCACGTAGGTGCTCTTTGTTTCTTTGTATAGGTCTACAATTCCTCATGTAACTTGACTTCTATTGAGACACTTTCATTGACATTTTTGTAGTATAGGTCTATATGTAGTGAATTAAATATATAAATATAAATATTATTTATATATAATTTTTAATATATATGTGCATTTGTGTTTTTTCTTCTGGATGCCTTTAGGATTTTTTTTCTTTACTACTAGTTTCAAGTAATTTGATCAAGTTGTATCTTGGTGTTGCTTTCTTCCTTAGGGTTTGTTGAGCTTTGTGCATCCATAAGCTTCTCTTATTCTCATCAAATTTGGAAAAATCTCATGGATTTGTTCTTTCAAATATCGTTTCTGTCTTCTTTCTCTTTTATGCAGGGGCTCCAACTGCATGTGTATTAGATCACTTCAGTTGGTCAGACCTCATTGGAATGCTTTCTTCTCTCTCTCTGCCATAATTTAGATATCACCTATCATTGTTTTCAAGTTTGTTAACCTTTTTTTTTTCACAGTCTCTAATTTTTCACCTATCCAACCTACTACTCTTCATCTCTGACAATGCTGTTATCATCTTTTGGATTTCAATTTATATCTCTCACATCCACATATATTTTCCATGGCTCTAGCATCCAGCATATGAAATGCAATCATATCTGTTTTAATGTTCTTGTTTGTTAATGTTCTTGTCCTTGTAAGTCTTTGTTGGCACTGAGTACTTACTCATTTGTTCATCTACTTCCTGGCTACCTGGCATATTTTTCTGCTTTTTTGAATTATTGACATTTTTCATTGGATATCAAATATTATAACTTTTATCTCTGCAGGTACCAAATATTTTGATATTTCTATTATTTAGCTTTGTCCTGGGGCATAGCTGAGTTACTTCAATTCTTTCAAGATACACTGGATGGTGGCAGTGCTGAGTTCAGGGCAAACTGTTCCCCTGTACTGAGGCAAAAACCTGCTATGTACTGTATTCAGTGCTTTATGATTTACAAAGTTGCTCATGAGGGATGGTAGGATGGCCCTGTCCTAGCCCAGGCGAACGCTGATCACTGTCCTCTTGTGCTTTCTTGTAATTCTTCCTCAGTCTCCAACCTCCTCTCACACGCCCTGCGTCCCCGTGCTGAATCTTCAGGGATTTTCTGAAGACCCCCCTCTCTTCTCAGGACTCCATCCTGAGAACCAGCTGCCTGGGCCCTTGGCTCTCAGCTGTCTCCTCCCAGATGCCACTGGTGCTGTCTGGGAATTCCTGGGCCATGGCAGGGAACTCTTTCAGTTAGGAGCAGGAACCCCATATTGTGTATGCCTCTTGAAGATCAGTGTTTTTTGCTGCCTGATGCGCAAGATCCAGAAAATCACAATTTCTTGAATTAGGTCCTTTTTTTGATGTTTTGTTCCTGTGGCTCCATCTTGGTCATAAATGGAAACCTTTCTTGAATTTTTACTAATTTTCATATTTGTACTTAAGTCACCTTTCATACTTTTGTTATTCTTAAAGTGCTTTTTCTTATTTTGTTGGACATTGCAAAAATCAGTTGTTTTACTTTATTAACTCAGCTGTTTTAATTCTATCTTAATAATTTCTTCCTTCACAATCATTAATTACTCCTTTTGCTTTCCCTCCCTCTCTTTTTGTAACTATGCATTTTTATTACTACACATTTGTCATACATGTTGATCATATTCATCATAGGGATTTCTACCTGTAGGTAATATATCTAGATAATATATTTATTCCCATTAGATAGATAATATATCAATTAATAGATAATATATCTATTCCCATTCCCCCATCACTCCTTTGAACCCTTCTCCTTCTGCCCATTTATAAAAGCTTTGTTCTCATTTTTTCTATTCTTATTTCCATTTTCCTTCCCTCCCCTCTCCTCTTGTTCTCCTTCCTCTTTGAACATGTTCTTCCTACTTCCTATTATCTATCCTCCATTAGCCTCCTTGTATACCCTTTCGGGTGTATCACACAAGAAAAATAATGCAATATTTGAACCTATGTATCTGATTTATTTCACTTAATATTATGCTCTTGAGGTGCATGCATTTTCCTGAGAATGACTCAAATTTAGCCTTTTTTTTTTTTTTTTTAGGTTTTTTGAGACAGGGTCTCGCTTTTGTGGTTCAGGCTGGCCCTGAGCTCAGCCTCAAACTCACATCACAATCCTCCTGCCTCTGCCTCCCGAGTGCTGGGATTACAGGCGTGAGCCACCACGCCCGGCACTGGTATGTGGTACTGGTTGCTGCTGGGTGTGGGTCTCCACACCCAGTATTGTTATGTGGTTACCGGGGAATCGAACCCGGGCCCTTGCGC
>PVIR01011464.1:0-47123 GCA_004026965.1 Petromus typicus
AAGAAGCAAAAATAAAGAGAATAGATAACTTGCTACCCTTGTCACGTTAACATATTTACTGAGTAACACAGTTGAATGCTTCACCTCTTTGTGACTTTTTCACCCTGTGTTCAATTACATTCAGACACGTTTTTCACACCTATTGACTGACACACTATCTTTATACAGAAAAGGTGTTTACTGTTTTTCTTATTATGACTGCCAAATGGTTGTGAATTTTTAAGTTTCCTTTTGTGTTTTTGAAAACGACTTCTAAATTTTTGGAGTCCAGAGTATAAATCATTTTTCTGTGACTTACCAGTCAAAAACATTCCACCCTCCAGGTGCATAATTATCACCATCAATGCTTTTTACTTTCGTGGTTTGTTCTCACAGGTTAACCCAGGCACTGAGTTGAATTCTTATGCTAGTTCTCATGAAGTTGGTGTCAATCCAGAATCTTAGAATGTAACCCTCTTGAAAAATAGGGTCTCTGTAGATGTAAGAGTTAAATTAAAAGGAGATCAGCCTAGGTCAGAGTGATCCCTAATCCAATGACTGGTGTCCTTACAAACATCACAGAAAGAACGCAAATAGTGGCAAAGGCAGATTAGAGGGCTGAGCACTGATTTTTGGCACCTCCAGAATTTAGGCAGAGGTCAGACAGGACTCTTCCCCTGAGCCCAAGAGACTTACGACACCTTCATTTTAGACTGGAAGCTTCCAAAATGATTAAATAAATAAATAAATTTCTGGTTCCTTATTCCAATCGATTTTGGCAATTTGTTATAGCAGCTCTAAAAAGCTAGCAAATGATTACATGAGATCAAGATTTAATTTTGGGGGGGGGGGCTGGAGATTTACCTCAGTGGTTCCAGCGCCTGTCTTGCAAGCTCCAGGACCCGGGTCAGATCCCTGGTAACCACATAACAATACTGGGCGAGGAGACTCACCCCCAGCAGTGATCAGAACCACATACCACAGTGCTGGGCGTGGTGGCTCACGCCTGTCATCCCAGCACTTGGGAGGCAGAGGCAGGAGGATTGCTGTGATGCGAGTTGGAGGCTGAGCTCAGGGCCAGCCTGAACTACAAAGCGAGACCCTGTCTCAAATTTTTAAAAAAAGATTTAATTTTTTTTTCCCCTAAAAGAGTAAATTTAATTGGCCTGGGAAGCTGAATCTTACAAGCACACAAGGGACAACTGCACACAATTCTTCTCCGAAGTAAATTAAAATGGACCCTGAGCAAAGGAATCTGAGTAAACATTCGTCAAGGATACGTAAGTGACTTTAACCTTATTTAACTGAAAACTTAAGTGAAACTGAGTGAGCTATTTAGTATAAATGCCAATGTTCAAGGAAAATGAAATTTAAACTCAACCAATTAGAAACCAACTAAAACATATAATGAATGAGGATAACTGTAACCAATCAACTATTTGCTTTCATTCCTCATTCACCCTACAAAAGCTTTCTCTTTGTGTTCTTGCTATAAAATCTGCAGCCATCTTTTGTGTTTAGTGCTTTCTGATTCAAGAATCATTTTCTGAAACTCTAAAAAACTGTTTCTGCGTCGTGGATTACCTTCGATCACTCCACCCTATCACGCTGATCACCAGAAATCTGTCACAGGAGTAGGACTGACATCATGTAAACCAGCAAATAGTTCTTTTCCACACCCACCATCGTGGCTGGTGTCATAACACTTACCAGCATATCAACTGTTTCAGGTTCTATATTTTAAATTCCTTTTGAATTTTACTACCTATAAAAATCTTCTACTGTAAATTTCTTATTCTTTATTTCTTTCTTTCTTTATTTTTAATATATTTTTTTGAGACAGGGTCTCGCTTTGTGGTTCAGGCTGGCCCTGAGCTCAGCCTCAAACTCACATCACAGCAATCCTCCTGCCTCTGCCTCCCGAGTGCTGGGACGACAGGCGTGAGCCACCACGCCCGGCACTGTGGTACGTGGTACTGATTGCTGGTGGGCGTGAGTCTCCACACCCAGTGTGGTATGTGGTATGTGGTTACCGAGGATCGAACCCGGGCCCTTGCGCTTGTAAGACAGGTGCCGAAACCACTGAGCTAAATCCCTGGCCCTAGATTTCTTATTCTTGAGTATTTGTCTCTCACTGGTAGTATATATTCATGATCCATACAAGCATGTATATGACATAAAGAAAGGCACTTGACAAATATGCTTTCTGGGTCCTTACGTTGTATACACGGGACAACTTGGCTCGGTAAAGGGTGGGGCATGTTAAATCTCTGTGCAAACTGTGACATTTATCCTGAAGCTCAGCAAAACAGGAGAGTCTGAAGCTATCCAGGTGCTGAGTCCTTTGTAGATAAATCATGTTTTTCTGATGAGATGATTACAGAATATTTCTTTTTATCCGTGAAGTGTTTATCACAATATATTTAAATGTGGGCCGTTCTTCACCACAAATTTGACCTGGAATGTAGTTTTTTTTTTTTTTTTTATCATCTAACAGGTCCTATTCCAGGTCTGGAAAAGTTTTCAGTTCTACTCTTAAAGTGGAAACATTAAGAACCTTTCCTTCTGCACTGTCACTGTGCCTTCTGCAACACCCCGTGTGCACTGCATGGGCTCCCCTGCAATTCCGCTCACACTCGGCCCCTTTCACCTGTACTTCCACTTCCCTTCTGCCACCTTAAGCACTGCTCACTCCTAGCGGCTCGGTTCTTATTAAGCACATCATGTAAAGGATTTTCTAGCTTTCTTCTAATCCTGCTAGAAAAGCCCTTTTACGTGTTTTTCTCTGGGTCTCTAAATCTCTTTCTCTTGTGCTGCAGAATGTGTTTTCGAGGGGAAGATTTTACACTGAATACGCTTTCGATTATTTTTCTTGAGAGGCAGAAACATAAATAAAAAGCAAATCACTTCTTTCGGAACCACACTGGCTTCAAAATGGCGGGAACGTTTCTCCTTTTGTCAGCAGTCACGGATCACCTAGATGTACATACATTTTCTTAGATCTAGACACAGAGAGAACACTGAAGTGTCGAGTCCACAGACTGGTGTCCACCTAACACACACTGACCATCTCTGCTAACGGGGAGAGGGTCTTCTTCTGCAGCTGGATGTGCAGGACTGAGGTTTTCACTCAGTAACAGAGATCCCAAGTGCGACTCCCACTGCACTACTCATGGGCCTGTCTCTCATCTTCCCTTCCTCCGTGTTTTCCTGAAGTGTTTGCTTGTCTCAGCCTGCAGAGAGCGCCTGCTTTCCACCCTCTGTCTGCCCGAAGCAGGGCTGTGGACTGCGCAGTCCGGTTTTCAAGAGGATGAAGGAAGAGAAGAATCTATGAGGAAGAGAAGAATCCATAAGGAAGAGAAGAATCCACGAGGAGCCAGAAGTATGTGACTCTAGGCAGCTGAGAGAGGAACTCATCTGGCTTTGGGATTTTCTGCATTTTGTTGCCAGTGAAGATACTGAGGTTGAGTCACAGCCTTTTCCCATTTTCTCCCAGATTTCTGTGCTATTCTGGTTCTGCAGGCTTAGTTTAGGATTATGACTCTCAACCCAACCCCTCCTTGCTGCAGTTAGTGGAAATTCCCAGCAGTTTGCAGCCTTTGGTTTCTCGCTCCTCCTGTAGGATGTTTTTGGATCTACTCATTTATGGTGATTTCATTGAAACACTGGCATAAAGCATTTCTCAAAAATGGCACCTGTTGGCCCAGATACTTGATGAACACTCAGGGTGGGTCACACTCTGCTAGGCTCTGCCTCTGGAGAAGGAAGCCTGCAGAGGACAAGATGAGGATATGCTCAGAGATGCTGGTGAGCAGCTTCCACAGAGGGTGACAAGTGATCCTGCAGGTTGGGGTAAACAGGGAAGAGTAGCATGGGGTGATGAGCTGAGATTATATTTAAAGACATTAACTCGCCATTTTATAAGACACATCTGTACTCTAAAAAAGAGAGAGGAAGGTGGAAGGGAGATCTTAGGAAGCTATTTGAGTTCCGGCAAGGGATTCTTAGAAACTGAGCAAAGGTCATCGTGGTGAGAAAACTGAGATAGTAGCAGAGTTCGTGAGTAATTGAAAGAAATATTGACAGGGTTCTGCAGTTGAGTGGATAGATGGAGATGAAGGAGGTGTAAGAATAACCGGGTGCATTGTGTATACACATCGTCATCACATTCAACGCTGAGAGTTTGAACCAGTATATGACACGACTTGATGCTCATGTACCAAAAAAAAGATCTGAATTTAAAATAAAAAAAAAGGAATGATTGGGTGACCAATAGGAGATGCTACTACCTTAATGGGGACCCCAGAAGCAAGGGGGTATTGACAGAGAGGAAAACAGACTCACTATGGGCACATACTGTATGGGAGATGCCCCTGAGGGTGGGGAACAGAATCTCAGGCAGATACACAGCTGAGAAAGGAGCACGGAAGAAAGTGGAAGTTGGGGACAGACCTGCAGTAGTCTCGTGATGGCTGATAGTGAAGGTGATGGATGAGTCCCCGGAGAGGACAAGAGAGTGAGAGAAAAAAAAAGAGACAAAAAGCAGCGCGGCCGGGAACCATCCACAGGAAGGTGGGACTTGAAGAGGGAGAATGAGCACAGGAAGCTTAGGAGGAGCAGGAAGGAGCCAGGGTGCTGGTGCCCTCGGGGGAAATGTCTCCAGGATGCAGAGGGCAACTGCGTGGAGCAAACCAAAAGCCACAGGAGCACTCATCACCACAGCCTGAAATCTCCGCTCCCAAATATTTATTTAATAATAAATGTTCGAACAAATAACTGGAGGCTCTTACACAGTAACACAAATGCTCTCGTCAGAAAATCTTTCCATCTAGTGAGAATCTGCTGGGAAACCTCTGCCTTCCAGGTTAGTTAGTGATATCAGGCTCAAGTTATTATTCTGCAGAGCTACTACATAGTAGATATTAGAACCTCAGCTTCTTGTTTCACAGAATCGATTGCAGTGAGGTGTGACTCAAGGAAAAGACAAGCCTATATATGTAAAAAGGCCTGTGGTCTAACTGGACAGCAGCAGACGCAGGGCCCTGCCCTCTCCGGCTCTCTATAATCCACAAAGGTCAGGTGGTTCCCATTTGTTCTCCAAAAGCCATCATTAATCTTGAGGTAGTCAGCCCAGGGGGAAAAACTGGCCATAAAAACAGTGTGATACAAAGGACACAAAAATTCCTTTTCAGTCCTTTGCTGAAAATATTTCCCCAGGTTTGAGACAGTCAAAGGATCTGCATTTCCTCCAGATAAAAAGCATCCTGTTTTGCTGACTTGTTTAGTTTTTTTCCAGGTGGCTCCAGTTAAGATGTAAAAACAAATGGAGAAATAAGGCATTATCCTATCATCAACCATAATAATTAATAAAACATTAACCCATTATCAGCCACGTTCAGCAGAGATTTGTTGATAAACAACAAATCTTGTTGTCTGATTAGGACGAAAAGACTAGAGAACAAGAATTAACCTAAGAAGACTGGAATTACAAGACCCTGCCCCAGGAGACTCCTATAATGGAGGACACCGTGTCACTGTGTCCTCCGTGCAGTCTGGGTACCAGATGGGGACGAGGCTAACAACAAACAGAGTCACTCAGACTTTTCTTACAACATAAATCCATCCTTAATGAACATTATGATCTCTCAGGCCATAGCCTCAGGCTGCTGCACTTCCTAGGAAAGGATCACTAAATGGGCACCTCCCCGACAACCAAAACTGTGAGGATGAGTTTGTATTCTAGCAAATGAGAGTTGTGAGAATAAGACACATGTTTCTTAAAATATCAAAATATGAATATGTGAATAATATAAGGGCACTGGAATACTGCAAGTGACTTGCCAAATACTCACACCTTGCTGGAAATCGTGATTTGACATTTTAACTGATGCACCATTCTGCCCTATCTCTGACACCTTCCTTCGAAGATAGATAGGAGGCACGGAACTCCATCAAGGCAACCACTATAAACTATTTCTTCCTGTGCCGTCAAAGAAAATAAGCACTGTAGGTTACAACAAAAATTCAAATCAGAAAAGCCAGCCCACTGGGAGGGAAATGCCTGAGCAGGGTGAGGAAACCTCGGAGTTTGGGGTGGCCAAGGGTGGGCTCATTCTACTGTGTGCTGGTGCCATAGGCTTTTTGCTTGGATTGGGCCACCGGCTTTGCAAATACCAAATTCTTAAAAGAGAAGAATAAGGGCCCGGGATTTAGCTCAGTGGTTCCGGTGCCTGTCTTGCAAGTGCAAGGGCCGGGTTCGATCCCCAGTAACCACATACAATACTGGGCATGGAGACTCATGCCCGGCAGCAATCAGTACCACATACCACAGTGCCGGGTGATGGTGGCTCACGCCTGTAATCCCAGCACTTGGGAGGCAGAGGCAGGAGGATTGCAGTGAAGTGAGTTTGAGGTTGAGCTTAGGGACAGCCTGAACTACAAAATGAGACGCTGTCTCATAAGAAAAAAAAAAAAGAGAGAGAGAGAAAGAGAAGAATAAGAATCTCTTAGTGGCATGTTGACGGGCTCAAGTTTGGAAGAAAACTGGCAGCTGGATTCAGTGACTGCTATAGAAAGGTACTGTTGCTATGGAGATGCTCACTGGAACTACAGGGGAGCAGGAAATTAGGGGATATCAAGAGAGGGGCAGGTCCTTTATCTCTTCACAGCATCCCAGAGACTCAACTCTGTGCCCCTAGTTCGGAGCTTCACGGGGAACCAGCTATAAAGAAATGTGATTAATAGAGTTCCAGCTCCAGTGTCACAAAGAAGAGTATAGGGATGGGGTTTTATAGGGAAAAGACAATAACCTATTAACTGGTACAAGGGGTAAAGGAAGAAGCATAAAAATGTGGAGGAAAACTATTTCAGAAACTCAGGGACATACTATGATGGCTTGGACCAAGGGAGTACTGTAGAATTGATGAGAAATGGTCAAAATACTTGAAGTAGGTCCATTGTAATCTAGCAGATTTACCAAGCCAAGGATACCGGAGTTTTAAAACTGAGCAATTGAAAAATGGGATTTCCATTTTTTAAGGTGGAGAAGACTGTACAGTCCCCAGGTTTGAGGGCTGAGGGAGATCAGGCACAATGATTTTAAGTTTGACATTCTTATTAGATATGCAAATAGACTGGTTTCCCTCTGAGTTTAGTACCTGAGTCCGGAGGTAGAAGATTAAGTTTCCCTTGCACTACCAACTTAAGAATACCAGATACATGGTGTATTTAAAGCCACAAGATTGGGTGGAATCCTGCAGAGTGAATAAACAGGGACAAAGAAAGAAAGACTCTAATGATTTTAGGCTCATGAGGCAAGAAGGAACTGGCAAAGCTACTGAGACAAAGTGGCTTCCAACATAAGAGAATCAAAAGAGAGCGTGAATTCAGAGAAGGATCAAATGTATCCCAGGAGGCTGAGTGGCCAAGTGAGAACTGACCGCTGTCCACTGCCACTGCCATTGTGGTTAAGGAAACAACTCAAGAGATTTCCAAAATACAAGGACATGAGCTTGCAGACTGAAAAAGCCCACCAAGTCCCAGCTCCATGAATAAATGCAGGATGGTAATAATGCATGTCAGTGTGAAATTTTAAAATAGAAAGCAGGGACAGGTATGAGAAGGGGTGACAGAGTTATCCAGACTATGAAAATTCAGGTCAGATATAAAAGATCAGAAATCAGAATAGCAGCAGTTTTTCCAAACCTGCACTGGACCTAGAAGACACGTAAGGGTTGTCTTCAAAATGTTAAGACAATTTCCAAACTAGAAATAAAATGCTAGTGCTCAGGAAGCTGTTGCAGAGCGTGTACCAACAAAAGGACAAAGTCACTCAAGAAAGATGCTGCCAAGGATTTAGTTCAGTGGCACCGCGCCTACCTTGCAAGCACAAAGGCCCGAGTTTGATCCCTGGTACTGCAATCAATCAATCAAGCAACCAACCAATCCACCAATCAATAAGATATTTCTCACAGACAGGTCAAGTACATGGAAAAGAGGACAAGAACTCCTACAGCAGTGGTGGAAGTGATTCCTAAATGTCCTTGAATCAGGTAGAGACTGGAACACGTAAGATTTCAGGCCACATCCCTTTAAAAAGCTGGACTGGTAGATGGGTGACACTGACGAATGCTATTTGAACAACCGGCTAAGCTGTAAGTAGTTGTCCTAAAATGAGAAAGAAGAGGAAAGTAGGGAGCAAGGAGAGAGGGAAGAAAAGAACACAGGCAGGGAATCGGGGGCAGAAGGAAAGAGTTATCGGCTGACTCTAGGCAGAAGGGCTGGGACGCTGGGCTCACGGTGCCAGCGAGGGTACAGTCACTGATCTGGAGCTAAGACCAGCGCTTCTTGTTTCATTACTATTTTTGCAGGCAACTAGAAAGCAATGGGTGTGAGCAGATGAGGAGGAAGGACCGAAAGAGGAGAAGATGCGGGACAGTCGTCTAGCCTGCAGTGAGTCAACAGGAGGGCGCGACCTCTTACTTCTGAGTCATCCGGAGCAGCTCTCCAACTGCTATCACTTGGGGTTGTTATACATCTGGTGGAAGGCGACAGGGGCAATAAAGAGCGGAAACTATTGCAATATGAGGAGCAGAGCAAGGCGCCCAGCAGAGAAGCGGCTCATAAGCTCCTTCTGGCAATGAGAGGAGTGTGGGTGCATGGGATGGAGCTGGCAGGGGTGGCCTGAAGACACTGCTACAACCTCCCTAGGGAATCGACCTCAAATACTGCATGATCCAGCGTTTTGTGAAGGTCTCACAGTCAACATATCGGGAGATAACTGGCTATGAAAATTCACTGAAAAAGGGCTGGGGATTTGGCTCAGTGGTTCCGGCGCCTGTCTTGCAAGCACAAGGACCTGGGTTCGATCCCCAGTTAACCACCATACAATACCAGCGTGTGGAGACTCACGCCCCAGCGGCAATCGGTACCACATCCCACAGTGCCGGGCGTGGTGGCTCACGCCTGTCATCCCAGCACTCAGGAGGCAGAGGCAGGAGGATTGCTGTGATGTGAGTTGGAGGCTGAGCTCAGGGCCAGCCTGAACTACAAAGCGAGACCCTGTCTCAAAAAAAAAAAAAAGAAAGAAAGACAATTCACTGAAAAAGATGAATGATAAAAGAGAACTGGGGAGGAAAGTAATCACAATTTATCCTGGTAAAGAGTCAGCATTGTATATCCAGCAGCTAGGCCATGGTTAGGGTTTAGTTTAAAGCTACCACTAGGAACCATGATTTGCTGAGAGGATGTCTCTGTTTGAAATAGTTCCAAAGCCAATTGGAAGTAGGAAATCTCGTGAATTGTACCTTAATAACACAGCTCTTACATTAACTTGCAGCAGCCTGTAGAGTCCCCCCTCTGCTGGAGCTTGCTGTACTATGTTTTTTGTTTTGTAGCATCCTTAGCTTTCTCTCTTTTAAAAGCCTAGATAATTTTTAAAATTTTTATTGGCACATAAAGTTGTACAGAATAATAGGTTTTGGTGAATGCTTATTAAGCACGCATTCTCTCACCTTACAAAGTCGTGAACAGCGAACAGCCACCCAATCCTCCCCTTTTCAATGGAAAGTTCATGACTGACTTCTTGGGGCTGTCCCTTAGCTCCCCGTGACTCAAAGCTAACCTGTGACGCCAACTATAAACCACCGGGTGGCATCTCTCCAACTCCATGCCAAGAAGAGAGAGTTTAGCACCCAGGTTCAAGACGCTGTTCTACCCTTTAAGTCACCCTGAGATGTGTGTCATAGACGTCCCCACTGAAAAGCCTCGACGAGGCTGGCTATGCAGGATTAGGGTTGGCTGTCCCAAGTCCCTTTCTCTAGATACTTTTACTTCTTACCTAATCATTTTCATTTTAGATCAACTGACAGATAGTTTATTTGAAAGAAGTTATTATTTCATGGCATCTAAACTACAGTACTATTTGGCAATTAGAAAAGAAAAATAGTACTATGACAAAACAAAAGAGCCCCTGCATTTGTTTTAGTTTGTTTCATTTTGTTTGTGTTTTTGTTTTGGGGAGGGTGGTTTTGGCAGTATGGGGGACTGAATTCTAGGGCCTTTGCCATTAGGTACATCCCAAAGCACTTGGTAAAATTATTTAATTATTTATGTGTTTTATAAATTTAAGATGGGGACTAAGCTGCCCAGGGTGTGCTCTGCTTTTGATCCTCCTGCCTCAGCCTCCCAGATTACTGGAATCACAGCAGTGCTGTGAACAGCCCTGCATCCTCCATCCCTTTTTGACATTTCTTTCCTCCTTTCCAGCTGTCACTTGCCATTTTCGTCCATCCCAATTCCTGCTTTGCATTTGCTATTTGGCCCATGACCCAGAGACGCTGCATTACCTTAGTAACTACTCGTAGTAAACCTTCCTTCACTTGTGAGTCTTTTCTCTTTACTTTCTCCGGCGGCAGACATAAAACTGCTTTCACTTTTCTGAAATAATTGGCTCATAAATCAAATTTACACCTGGTGCTCTCTCCACCTTTCTTCAGACGCAGTAAGGACTCCGTCCTCTCGGAGATATTTTATATGCCAATCACACTCAACGTACGCAAATAACTCCGCGGAGAAACCACCACAGCAACAGCTCTGACCACGGTCTGCGAGAGTCTGGATCTTAAGTGTCCGCTGACGGCTCAGGAGTGAGCTCACACCTCGGTCCCCAGAGCACCTGCAGTTCTACTTGTCGAGTATGATGTCTGCTTCACCATTTATATCCCGCCCTTCTCGATAAGGTACACTGTGATTCTATTCTTTGAGATGCTTCTCTTCTTTGTTGCCTGGTATGTGTCACACCAAGCTCCCAATATGACCTAACCATGAGCACACAAGCTAAAAATGCATATCGTGATTTCCACGCCAACACTAAAGCTCTAGAAAAAGAAAATATGACAAAAAAAGGGAAGCGGTATCCTATTAAATAAATGAAAGAAATGTAATAGAAACTGGCACACAAGTTGTTACAATTCGAGTTAGAAAGCAAATATTTTCTGATAATACATGACTTGATTACTTTAGCAGCTAAAGCCCATACATAATCAAATAATATAATTAGCGATCCCTGCAACTGTGCTCTACTTAATCCACGATTTATACTCACTAGCAAAATTAATTGCAAACATAAATTTAATAAAGTAATTTTCAGAGACTATAGAAATATTTGCTGGCACACAGGCAATTATTACTCTCATTCCATTTCTTAAGTATAATTAGGAAAGTTCATTAACAACCGAACAATTTGAAATCACTAATGCATAATCAACTCACTATGGAAACGTGCGCAGATGGACCCCTCGCGCGCCGCCCGCAGGGGCTCCTGGCACACACGCGATGTGGGCAAGAACCAGCCAGTTCCACGCACTACCCTGAAGCTTGCCTCTGCGGTGACAGTCTTACCCAAATGTGTGGATCGCAACAACACCTCTGTCAGTCAAAGGATGTCGTTGCATTCCAAAGGGGGCGGCAGTCACTCCAAATGTGGTAGTTTCTAAGATTTCATTTTGAACATCTGGAACTCCCCAACATGCTCCTTAACAACTGGGGAGCACACGCAATGGAAGGGAACATTGAAGGAAGTTGGGGAGAGCTGCACGCAGAAAACAGGCCCAAATTACTGGCCTGGTAGTCTCCAAATATGACACGTCAATAACATCCTACTGGAACTGAACCCAGGAACCTTGCCAGTCCATACTCTAGTGATTTTTCACTAGGAAGCAAGCTACTTTGAGGGGCTGTGTATGAAAATACTATGAGGACTTAGGCTACTGCAATAGCTATTTAATAACTATGTACTAATGATGAATATTTCTTTTATGCAGACAAGATCTCACTATGTAGTTAATGCTGGCCTTGAACTCACCACATAACCCAGGCTGACCTAGAATTCGAAGCTATCCTCCTGCCTCAGCCTCCCCTCCCGAGTGCTGGAATTTCAGGTGTGGACGCCCACCCCTGGTGATGAGGCATTCAGAGTGCTGTCCCAGGGCGACGGTGAGAGTCTCACAGGAGGAAGGAGACAAATGGACACTCACAAGGTTAACTTCTCCGTGTCAGGCGCTGGGGGCTCTGCTCATCTAGGCTGCTCTCTGACTAGTGTCACCAGAAAAGGACTTTTGACCTAAATTCAGTACATACACTTGGGGGGGTCTGAGCTACTTCACTCACATCTGGAAGGTCAGAAACCCACATAGGAAAACTTGGGGATTCATTCATATTACCTGGTCCTCTGACTCAGGGGGCTGGTATTTGGTCTGAATGAGTTAAAATTGGGTGAAATGAGAATAAGAACAGCATTTTCCAATGACATTTTTCCTACTAGCAACTTTTACAGCAAGGATAGAAAAGTTGTTTCCTTAGATATCTCTCTCCATGCAATTCTTATATTGAAGCATTACACATTTTTTTCACCTACAGCAATATGTGTCTCTAATCACTGATCAAAACTATTCACGAGAATTATTTTACATCATTGCATGATATTCCACTAATATGTAAGTTACAAAATCACTAGTGTATTTTATAATTACAGATCATTTTTCCAAAATATCCACTGTGTACATTTCTTTTATATTTGTGTCTATTGTGTGGTGTGCATGTGTGTGTGTGTGTGTGTGTGCGCACACGCGCACGTACATGAATACTAGGGCATTTCCTATGGCATTTAAGATAGATTCATTGAAAAACTGAAGTCTATTTTAAGTATTTCTTTTATCAGCATTACCGACGGTCTATTAATTGCACTAGACTTGTCAAAGAATCAATGTTAAGTTTCTAAATAATCTATGCTGTATTATAGATTATTCTCTTCTTTTCTCTATTATTTTTGAGTCCTATCGACTGCCTGGAGATCCTGGGCCCATAGTTCACGTTGTATGGGATTCTCTTCACTAAAGGACTGAGTTCATTCTGAATATGTGCAGGACATAAACTGACATGGCCTGAGGGAGCCTGGGGACAGGTCATGTTTACCCACAACGGCCCCTTCCCCATCTCCTATCATACAAACACTGCTGACAGTGTCATCCTGAAACTCCTCTCCACAGAGGAGGATCGAGGGCCCTTCTCCTTTGTACCTGGTTGGGGTTTTGACCACTTCAACCAATGACACCATGTCACTCTCCATCAACATGCCACCCACTTCCGTCTGTCCTCCAGGACACCAGCGTGGGGGAGGACCACGAGCCCAGTAATAGCAGGGCTGTCCCCATGGCTAACCTGTGCTGTCTGAACTGTACTGTTAACAGCGTTTGGTCTGCTTTTACTCCCTAATTTTCTCCTCCGGGTAGCAGTTGCTGCTGTTGAGGGGCTGTGTAGATTTCCCTACATTTTTTTTTTTTTTTTGAGACAGGGTCTCGCTTTGTGGTTCAGGCTGGCCCTGAGCTCAGCCTCCAACTCACATCACAGCAACCCTCCTGCCTCTGCCTCCCGAGTGCTGGGATGACAGGCGTGAGCCACCACGCCCGGCACTGTGGTATGTTGTACTGGTTGCCGCTGGGGTGTGAGTCTCCACACCCAGTATTGTATGTGGTTGCCTGGGAACTGAACCCGGGTCCTTGCTCTTGCAAGACAGGCACTGGAACCACTGAGCTAAATCCCCGGCCCAGATTTCCCTACATTTGATGAGTTCAGTAAAATCTTGCAAATTTATCGGAGAATAAAATGTAACATTTGGAGTATCAGTTGTTCGGCTTCTCTGGGAGATATCTACACATCTGATGTGTACTCCTCAGCAATCCTCAAGGCATACTTTTATTCTCAGAACCAGAAGGGAGATTAAGAAACTAAGGTTACATGGTGAGGAACAGAAGCACCTACCGGCACCAACACTAGAACTGGAAACACATCTGCTTAACACTAACACCTGTGTTCTTCTCAGCTCCGTCAGTCAGACTCCAGTCACACCCTTAAGGACATCTCTTAGATTCCACCAACTTTCTGCCTGAGTCCAGTTTTAAAACTTGCCTTCGAATTCTCTTAAATCACTGCACATGTTAAATTACACGGTTCTTAACAAGGCTTTTGATTTCGGAGAGAAAATGAGAAGTCTGACAGAAGAGACAGAAGTTTTTAGGAATACAATCTGAAACAGGAGCCATAAAATTTTACAGAGGAATTGCTATAGACTTTTTGGAGCCAGGTTACTTTGCTTAAAGTGCAAATTATTTTTGTTTTTTGTTTTTTGAGATAGGGTCTCCCTTTGTAGTTCAGGCTGGCCCCGAGCTCAGCCTTAAACGCACATCACAGCAATCCTCCTGCCTCTGCCTCCCGAGTGCTGGGATTACAGGCGTGAGCCACCATGCCCAGCACTGTGGTATGTGGTGCTGATTGCTGCTGGGTGTGTCACCATGCCCAGTATTGTTATGTGGTTACCGGGGATCGAACCTGGGCCCTTGTAAAACAGGCACAGGATGGGCCAGGGATTTAGCTCAGTGGTTCCGGCACCTGTCTTGCAAGTGCAAGGACCCGGGTTTCATCCCCGGTAACCACATACAATACTGGGCATGCTGACACACCCAGCAGCAATCAGTCCCACATACCACAGTGCCGGGCGTGGTGGCTAACGCCTGTCATCCCAGCACTCGGGAGGCAGAGGCAGGAGGATTGCTGTGATGTGAGTTGGAGGCTGAGCTCAGGGCCAGCCTGAACCACAAGGCGAGACCCTGTCTCAAAAAAACCTTAAAAAAAAAAGACAGGCACAGGTACCACTGAGCTAAATCCCCGGCTCAAGTGCAAATTATCTTTGAAAAGCCCATTAGTACAATAAACAATTGTTCTTCCTGATACCATTCCCATGCTCCCAGTTTCTTTAGTAAAATCAAAGCAATAATCATTGGCTAAAATCTGTTCACTTCTACAGGAAGAGATTTAATTCAATTCTTATCCCATTCGGTTTGTGTCAAGAATTGTGGAAAGAATTGAGTTCATGAGCCAAGGTGCCAGTGTATCTGACACTAGAGTCTCACAGTAAATACTGGATTCTTGTATCATTTTTTTCTAGTGAATTAAAACCTGTGCACTTATAAACTGTACTGGTTAGCTCACCACCACTTTTACGCCATTTGTTCTAAAAGCCTTTATGTTTTCCTAATATTTTAAACGTTTAAAAAAAGCAATAAGTTTAGATGAGTAATGCCATATTGAAATAGTTATTATCAAAATTAATCTCACCCACTCCAGAATATGTAACTATACTGACAGAAAAAAAAATCATTAACTTTTTTTTTTTTTAATATAGACAACAGGAAGCAGAAATTGAGTTTGGGGAGGATGTTATAAAGCATCTGTTCGTGAGCTCATCCATCCCCTAAGCAATGCACGTCCTCCTGTGTGCCAAGCAAAGGTCCAGAGCCTAATAGCAAAGACAAAAGACTCTCAGCTCCAAGTTGCCAATTTGCTATTCTACTTCCTCTACTTGGCCTGTATGGAAACATATCAGACTCATCATTCTTTTTAACTGGGTGGAAATAACACTCATTTTCCAAGCTGGTCGGCCTTCAAGTTCAAAAATAAATTCTTAATGTCATTATAGGATAAGCAATTCAATTTCCATTTTTATTTATCATTATTTTGTCTAAACACATTGTCATCCCTGCGAATAAATACCATGAACTCCCAAGGTAGGCAAAATGACTTACTGAATTTTCAGCTCTACCGACAACGAAGAGAAAAAGTTTGAGAACTGCTTGAAAACTGCGATGAAAAATGCACTGAGGTGGAGATTTTCAAATTCATTCTGGAAGTGAAGACCATGGAGATCTTTGTTGATTTGGAGCCTTGAATTTTATTTCATTCAATTTGGTATTTCCAGGCCCAGAATAGATTTTTCAAGAGAAAATATCTCTTGAAGGAGTGAAATCTGACCTGATAGAGCTCCTTTTTCAACCTTTCCCTTCCCATGATCTTTCAACAAAAATTTACTTATTGAAGACTGACAATCTAAAAATTATTTTCTGGTTTCAGCGCCTGCAGCTCAGTGATTGCAGCGCCTTCCTGGTAGGCACAAGATCCTGAGTTCAAACCCTGGTAACCACATACCACAGTGCCGGGCGTGGTGGCTCACACCTATAATCCCAGCACTCGGGAAGCAGAGGCAGGAGGATTGCTGAGTTCGAGGTTGAGCTCTGAACCAGCCTAAACTACAAAGCAAAACCCAGCCTCAAAAAAACAACAAAAAAAATTGTTTTCCAAGCTCTACTTAATTTTCTTTTTTTCCATCTCTCCAAAACAAAGTAATCGCTTACAGATAAAAACCACCAAAAAACTACTTCCCAAACACCTTGCGAAGAAGTGTCTCCTGGGGAAAAAAAGGTAAGGATACCTGTGGAGGAGACAGACAGGGACTCTGGCAGACTCTCAGCAGTTCCCAAAGTCCATGTACATGCTGAATGATTTCATGTCAGCAAGTGTGATGATTTTATTAGGTGGTACTGTAATACTTGTTTAGATTTTAAAAAGGCAGTCTTGTCTGATGAGAAGTTATCTTAATAAATTACTTTGACAAAAGCATTGGCTTTGACGTGAGGACATGTCAAAAGAGCTAAATCTACACTTGTGAGACTCTGACAATATGTACTTAAAGGATATGTGTAATAATATTGGGCTGTAAATTTATATGTGGCAACAATTTAACTGTATCCCAAAATTATGAGTTAATTCAAAAATAACCAAGGAAACCATGGATTTAAAAATCATTTTGAAGGCTATTTGAACAACCACATTTGAAGTCCAGGGAGGCGGACTTCCCCTTCCATGTTTAATTTTTGACTTTCTTTCTCTTTCTTTAGTTTTTCCCTCAAAAATACAGTGATTCCCTCTTCTCTCTTTCCTCTCTCAGTCATCCTCTTCAATGCTCTTTTCCATCTTTAAATTGTACTACCAACTCTACATATTCTGGTAAAAAAACAGGATTTTTTGCTCTTGATTATAACATCCTGAAGGCTTCATCCCACTCCACAAGAAATTATATTCCTTCTTACAAGCTATTTTATTCCCAACTCAAAATAATAGTTAAAGTAGTAAATTGCAGTTATGCAAGATATTATCTTTGGGAAAAACTGGGTCAAGATTTCATAGAACCTTTTTTATACTTTTTTGGGGGCAAAATTTTCCTATGAGTCTATATTTAAAAATTAAAATTTTCCACATAAATACTTTTGGGGCCAGGGATTTAGCTCAGTGGTTCTGGCGCCTGTCTTGCAAGAGTAAGGACCCGGTTCGATTTCCTGGTAACCACATAACAATACTGGGCGTGGAGACTCACCCCAGCAGCAACCAGTACCACATCCCACAGTGCCGGGCGTAGTGGCTCACGCCTGTCATCCCAGCACTCGGGAGGCAGAGGCAGGAGGATTGTTGTGATGTGAGTTTGAGGCTGAGCTCAGGGCCAGCCTGAACCACAAAACGAGACCCTGTCTCAAAAAAAAAAAAAAAAAAAAAAACACTTTTGGGTTTTCTTATCCTTCTTCCTTGTACTTTTTTATTTCTTATAATAAACATACATTGTGTTTTACAAATAATATTCAAACTATAACAATAAAATTATTTTTAATAATTTAAAAAATAAAAATAGTACATTCACATAGATTATATTCCTTAAATATGAAACATTAAATTATAATTGTACTATGAAAAGTGAAATAATTTGGGAGGGTACCAGGAATTGAACTCAGGACCTTGTCCTTGCCAGCCAAGCATTGTGCCATTGAGCTACATCCCAAGCCCCTAGGATAATATTTTTAGTGGAGTGTCACAGAGCAAAGGAAATTGCCCTCAGAAAAATTTTTAAATAAATGAAGTTATAAAAGCTCAGCAAACTTCACTGCATAAAAATTTAAATAATACAATGTAAGTTAAAATATGTATCACTGAATAGAAGCAAATACTTGCTACATATAATAAAGGCTAAAAGTCTCTATCATGAACAGTACCTACACATCAACAGGAAAATATTTTTTTAAAGAAGGAAGTAAGAATAAGAAAAAATACCAGCAGGCAGTTCAGATAAGACATACTAATAGTTAATACCAATTCAGTCCATCTTATATCCAGAAAAAAAATACAAGTAAAAAAATGCATCACTTTTCACTCAACCACACTGATAAAATTTAAAAATCAGCGATACATACATACATTTGTTTTCAATGTAGTACAACAATTTTACCCATTACTGAAAGAAAATGGTACATTTTGGGAGTATGTTATAAAATTAAAAATCAAATGATTGCCATTCTGCGAATGCTATTTTATGAGAATACTTGATTGTGAACCAAAACAAATATAAACACACGTGTATCCACTTGACAGGACTCTCAGAGAGAGCAGGTATCTGGGCCCAGAACACCGGACCTCTCACTCCTCAGCACCAGGTACACAGAGGGATCTAAGAGCCGGTGTCTGACTCTTCTCTCTTCGGAAATGGACTCGTTCTCACAATAAATTTTCCTTGCAAAAAGCTAAGAGCTCAGGGATGGGCTTCATCAATGGGACTGACCCTCAGAAGCTGCCCAGGAGCTGCACAAATTGATGAAATTGATGCTGAAGAAGAATTTCCATTGGCTCTCTCCAAATCGGACATGATGGTGTGTAACAACATAATAATATACCACCCCTCTAATAACACTTTCTTGTATCTTGTGACAACACTGTTCTCTCACAGCAGTTGAATGTGGCAGATTGGTCCTTTATTTTGTTTCATTACTTCAGTTCAGTTAGCAATTAATAAGTCGGGACTGAAGCTGACACACTGACAGTCAGAGGAAGCAGGATATTGTGCTGTTTCTTTGAACAAAATCACTGGCCCTCATATGTTAGGTCTATTCTCTCTACAGCAAGAGAGAGAAAACCAGGGCCAGGGATTTAGCTCGGTGGTTCCGGCACCTGTCTTGCAAGTTACCTGGGTTCGATCCCTGGTAACCACATACAATACTGGGTGTGGAGACTCACGCCCAGCAGCATCAGTACCACATACCACAGTGCCGGGCGTGGTGGCTCATGCCTGTCATCCCAGCACTCGGGAGGCAGAGGCAGGAGGACTGCCATGATATGAGTTTGAGGCTGAGCTCAGGGCCAGCCTGAACTACAAAGCAAGAGCCTGTCTCAAAAAAAAAAAAAGACAGAAAACCAGAGGGAAGAGCGGGAGGTGGTGTCTGGATTCCCCGAATGCTGCCTGGTTTATGTGGGATCCCCTCTATCCTCCTTCCTACCTGGACAGATGATTTTCCTCTTTGCTTCCCAAACTCAGTCATGCTCACTTTCAGTAAGGGGCTCAATGTTTCCAAAGCCTTCTGCTTTAGTTCTACACAAACTGAGGTCATAAGCTCTTACCTCTGCCGAATTATGCTGGGATTTGCTGTCACCAGATGACTCCTGGATCCAACATCCTTAGTGTATTCGCTGGACAAGGGTGGAAGGTTGCACCTAGAGGCGGGAGAACAAGCATTTCAGGATGACGTCATATTTTTAAATCAACTGGGCTGGAATAGCACAAATGGGAACTTTAATGCTAGCTCCACTCAGAAACAACTGTATTTCACCACCTTTCCCTTTCAATAGACATCAGGTGATTAATTAACCGTCAGCACCTTTAAAATGCTGTCCAGAAAAACTAATCCTATTTTAAAGGAATGAAAGAAAGTGTCAGCTACAAAGGAGACTGAACCAGCAAACAAAAGAGACAGTAACTAGAATGTATTTATTCTACTGAAAATATTTGGGGTGGTAAGACAGGGAGAATTGGGGTTGAAACGAGGACTTAAGAGAGAGAGGACACAGAAAAACAGTGTTTTCTGCATCACAATAAACCTCAAGGGACACAGGAATTGTATTTGTCTATGTTTTCATTTCTTTTCCTAAAATATAACAGTACAGTCAGGGCACCATAATGGTCATTTAAATCAACGTATGTGTGACTTTTCTGACCAATGCAGTTTGACGAGTGGTGAAGACGATGATGTGGCACCCAAGGAGGTGACACGATTCCGTACCGTCCTAGTTCCTCTAAGGAAAAGGACACTGGAAATGTTCTCTGGGTGAAGCAAACGGTCCTGCCCCTCCCACCACCGAAGCTCTACCCCTACACCGTAATTATTTCTATTGGCCAACATGTCTTCTGAGGGCCGGGGATTTAGCTCAGTGGTTCCGGCGCCTGTCTTGCAAGCGCAAGGACCAGGGTTCAATTCCCCGGTAACCACATACAATACTGGGTGTGGAGACTCACCCCAGCAGCAACCAGTACCACACACCACAGTGCCGGGCGTGGTGGCTCACGCCTGTCATCCCAGCACTCGGGAGGCAGAGGCACGAGGATTGCTGTGATGTGAGTTGGAGGCTGAGCTCAGGGCCAGCTGAACTACAAAGCAAGACCCTGTCTCCAAAAAAAAAAAAAAGAAGTGTCTTCTGAACACATTTGAAGTAAAATGATAGCAGTTTCGGATCTGGACTCCAACCAAGGATCCCTGCCTGTGGGACATGAGGCAAGGTCGCTCACTTGCCGGCCTCTGCTTCCCTATTATGTACAGTGAAGATAATGACTTTTCCTGTCTTAGGCAGTTGTTGGAGAGGCTAAAAGAAATGTATAAAATGTCCATCTCTTGTTGTCCCACACACTGCAAAAGCTCAAGAAGGTCACAACCAAAAAATATTGTGGAAAGATTATTAAAGAGACGTTTCTTATTTGTCAAAATCTCAAATAAAGCTGTGGTTTCTCACTGGGTTTTCTTTGATTTCTATCTCCTAATTTTCCCCTCAACTCGTATGTCTAATTTGACTCCTGCTATATCAAGTACCATCTAACTTTCTACCCCTTTTGTAAACCAAAGCATATTTAGAAAGCTATCTTACAAATATCGAGGTCTTTGCTAGCTATTGTGAGGTGTGACTGTAAACTACAGTGAACTTTTTTTTTTTTTTTTAGGTTTTTGGAGACAGGGTCTCGCTTTGTGGTTCAGGCTGGCCCTGAGCTCAGCCTCAAACTCACATCACAGCAATCCTCCTGCCTCTGCCTCCTGAGTGCTGGGATGACAGGCGTGAGCCACCACGCCCGGCACTGTGGTATGTGGTACTGGTTGCTGCTGGGTGTGGGTCTCCACACCCAGTATTGTTATATGGTTACCGGGGAATCGAACCCGGGTCCTTGTGCTTGCGAGACAGGCGCCGGAACCACTGAGGTAACTCCCTGGCCCCCTACAGTGAACTTTTAAATTTTTAATTAAAGGAAAAAATATGATGAATGCCTCCCCCCACTCTTTCTTGCTTCCTTTGATCATGCTTGTCCTGTCCTTCTTGGCCCTTTCTGAAACGGTTCTGGAAGTCCCCTTTCCTGTGTGTCTTTAGTTGCACTGTGGTTGTGTCCTTAATGTCCTGAATTAATTAAAAACGTTCACCATTCACGGTCATTTTCACTTTGGGGAAGAGCCTAAAGTCATACGGTGTCAGGTCCAGCAAATGAGGTGGGTGAGGACATCACGTCGTTTACTTATGAAAAACAATCACTAACAAGGAAATTCTTCAGAAGGAAAAGAAGGCACAGGGTAAGTGCTTCCCGAGTGAGGGGAAGTATTCTGAGGAGAGTTAGTGGCAGAATGTCTTTCACAGTGATACTTTTTTTTAAGTGAAATATTCACCCTGTATCATACCACATTAATTTTCTTTACCAATATGTCCTCAGGACATGGAACTAGCCACAGGCTCCCTCGGCTGGTCAGCCTGAACTCCCTGGTTTTGTTCGGAGCCCGGGACTCCTACCAATCAGGGAGTTGCAGGCGGAAACTCGTCTCTGTTAATTTAAGAGCCTTTCTGTCATCTCCTGAGGAGGAATGATGGGCTCTGGTTCTCCTGCCAACTCCCACAGGTCAGTCAGATGACGACCTCACTGACAGCGAACAGTGAGGGCTTTGTAGGGTCAGGGGAGAGCCAGCGACAAAGCCACCGCAGGCCAGTGGTGCCACCACATCCTGGCGGTCGCCCGAGGATCTCAGGCCGGAGCCAACTCATGACTTAACACTGGTTTGCCAGGCCAAGAGTGTAGGCTTGTGATCTGACAGATCCTTGTGAAGATGCAGATAAAACAGGTTAAAGTCAGACACAGGTCTCTTAAAGAAACTTTGCTGTTGACTGCCATTGGTGACATCTGAGAAACAACCACTTTGTACTACGACTGTGAACTCTGAACACGGCCAGGACATACCATTGATCCCGTTTGTCATTAAGAAAGGAGAAAAGATAGTTCCACGGATGAATACTGTGATTTTCTGCGTGTTCTACATCCAGTCCATCCACCTGGATCCCTTCATACTTCCTACCACAAAGTACAAGATCGAGAAAATCTTGCAGATATTGGTTACCCTTGGTGATGAAAGACAATGCTTCCAACAGTAAGGTACATGAATGCGTTTCTAGAAAATACCGGCACACATTTCGGTGCAAATATCTGCCTTCATGTCTTCTAGGCAAACTTTCCTTTCAAGTGCAAATATCTAAGACAATTTCCTGTATCTCTTTTCTTAGGAAAAGCGCACTATAATTTTAGCTCCTCAGATCCTAAATTGATAATTACATAGATTTACATAAAAGGCACATTTAATACAGTCAAATTGTTTCTAATGAGGCATAATTGTGCAAAAGTGTTTCAAACTTTGTGTTATTGCTTGTTGGCACAATTAATGGATATTAATGGCTAAAGTGTCTTAGCAAGAGAGCTCAGAATCCTAAAAGAGTTCTGCTTCCATAGCTGGCAAGAAACAAATATTCTTTGATTTGGGGGGTAGCATGGGTGGGGAATGGGCTTAGTAGAGAGAAAATGTTAAATAGAAAAAAACCATAGAATTACTTAAAAAATTTTACATACCTAAAATTGAAGTATGCAAAGCATATACTTGAGCATAAATCAAAAGGTACCCAAATTATGCTGTCTTCACTGACCCCAAGGCCACCCAGCTTCTCTCTCGGATGCAATAGTTGTCATTTCTGTCTCACAGGGTCTTCCAGACACACTGGACTCCATAGTATTGTTTTTCAAAGTGCCGGTTTTGATTATACAGCAAATGTACACTTCAGAAAATGGGAAATTGACTTCTAGCATTTTTGAAGTTGTGTTTGAAAACACCTACGCAGAGGAAATTGTGGAATGACTACATTCTAGCCCTGGAAGTTTGAACTGTAAGCTGTTGGGTGACTACGGAAGGACAGTTCTATTCTGGGATCTCCTTTCCTACTTTATCTATTCATGTGTACCATAATCTAGGATCGCACTGGCCACATGCGTCCTAATTAAACACTAAACATTTAATTTTGAAAATATGGTATTTTCTAAATGTGACCCCTAAAATGTATATTAAAAACTTATAAGTAGATTTGTAAATGGTCAAATAATAACTTAAAAACAATTTATCAACATTCATTACTACCATGTTGAGAACTCTGCATAGGCCTTGTTAAAATTTCAAATGTGATACAAGTATAGTCCAATTTTGTATATTAATCAAAGGCACATGCACACACAGCTTGACTCTTCCAGCTCTCACTTTTCTCATCACTGTATGAACATTACTCTTCATACTGTGTTGTATATGCTAATCACAGGTACTTATTAATTCCAAACTTGGCTAGATCAATAAAAGGCTATATAGGGCCAACAGTCTTATTTATTTGGGATAATACCATCCTTCTAGATAATCTCCCACGGTGCTTAGGTCTTGTACGTGCTCAGTTGAAAATACTCATTTTCCTAAGGAAAGATACACACAAACACACACACACACACACACACCCCAGTTGGGAATAACAGAAAACAATACTAATCACTTAACTACTCTGAACTTCTGAGCTTAATGTTATCTATTTCTTCTTCCTTATATAATGTGTAACATGGGCAAATAAACATACTCAGAATCAATTTGAAGGGGTATAATGTGGGTCCAAACTATTATCAACCAATACAATTACAATATGGCCCCTTACCCCGTCATGATCTGGCGCTGTAAAACTTCCTCAGAGAAATGGGCCATTGGCAACCATTCAGGACCCCTCCTGTGTCTGAGCAGCTATTCCTATTCCCCAGTAAATTTTCCTACTCTAAAAAAAAAAAAGGAATTTGAAAATCTAAAATAAGCTACATAACCTCTGTCTCCTTCGGGCCTCTGCCTGTCTCCCTATCCAAGCCTGCGAATCTCTCTCCAGCCCCCCTGCAACACACTATTGTCCTTATTTCTAATGACACTGCCCCAGGACCCAGTGTCTTCCCACAACACAGCTGTGGAAAAGCCCTCCTCCCTACCCAGAGAGGAACGAAGAAAGGACTTAAGCCCAGACAACACTGCTCCTCAGAAGCCCCTGCTGCTTCCACATTTCTGTCAGCATTTTCCTACAGCACATGCCCAGGACACAAGCCCGTCTCAGAAGTGTTCGATGTACCATTCCTAGGACTTGCTGAAGGGGGGAAAAAGCACTGTAATAGAAATGAAAAGACAATCCTACACTGGGAAAAATATGCTAGGGCACCCCATGAAGGAAAAGTAGGTGAGGATGCCCCTGCCTTGCCACAGGCCTCACCAAGGGAAGCAGCGTCTTTCGCCTCCTCTTTGCTCCTCAAACCTCCTAAAACAGACTTTTCTATCCCATTTAGCTCAGCGCTCAGGGGTGGTTCGGGGGCCTGTCAGCCACCTCTGGCCACTGCTGTATGTATTTATCCTTTAAAAAACACAGACTCTCCCTGTCTTCTGCTCAGCGCCCTGCCCACTGAGCTGCTGGTGTCTTCGGCCTTCCTGGTCACAGAGCCTCTGGCCCCTGGCTGAGGGTCCTTCCAACTGCACCAGGACTTGGGGCTCTGATCGGAAAGAGCCCGAGAGTCTACTCCCGACTTCACTTCCGCAGTAACAAATGTCCTGCTTCTCTACACTTGTCTCACCGCCCCTGGACAAGCCAGGCTCTGAAATCTTACATGCCCCCTTGGAGGGCTTCTGCATCCGACCTCCCCCCCTTGAGCGTTCGCCCCTCCTGGCCCTGCGCGCCTGCCATTTGTCCCCCTGGCGCTCTCCCTCGCAGGGCTGAGCCCACTTCCGTCCCTGCCGGCCTCAGGCCTGTTACTTACTAAGCGCTCTCTCGCACAGCCCTGTCCCCGCTTCCTTCTCCCTACCTCAAACGGGCACCGCGACAATGGCTTGCTCTGCGCTTCCACCCGGGCTGCTCAGAATCACCCACGGTGCCCTGGAGCCCGGGATCTCTGGCTGGGCCCCCGACAAGGCGCAGCTCCTCCTCCAGCCCTCGGATCTGAGGTCAGCTCGGGCTCTTGACCAAGCCCCTGCCTCCTTGGAAGCTCCCTAGTCCAGCACACACTGAATTCCGCTTCAAATCCCACTTGCCACTTGGAAATGCTTTCAGGAAAAACCAGGAAGATAGGGGTGCGGAATAAAATGAATTCATTCAAATGCTTATTCGGACTGAGAAAGAGCAATTTAGAAAGTTTTCGGCACCTGACTGTACCGAGGCGGTGGGAGGCGTGTTTCCGCTTCTCCCAGGCCCGTACTGAGGGGCAGGGGGGCGCCTCCAGCACCCCCGGGGTTGGTGGCGCTGCACTCTCCCTCACTGCCCACAGCACTCTCATGAACTCCATTGTGTGCAGCTGATTAATGACAAGTGACCAGTTCTGGAAGGCCCGGGGCCGGGAGGGGCGGGGACAGGAGAGAAGGCGCAGGCCGCACTGTGGTGCTCTCTCTTACCGCATGACAAAATTTGCTGCATCTATTTGCCGGCCACAGCCACTCTTCTTCAGAATCCCACCATTTCCCACCACCGCGCATTTCTTCAATGGCAGCTGGAAGGGGGTTGCCTAGCAACAGAAAACAAGGCGGGTTTTCACTGCAGAGAACACACAACCTCACAAAAATCATTGTTTACAGCAGACCCTCTGGAGGAAGTTGAATGAAGGCTGGGCCGGGCAAAGAGACTGTGTGGAAAGAAAGATACCACGAAGTGTGCGAGGAGCGAAGGAGCCTGTTCCTTTGAAATTAAAAAGGCAAAACAAAAACTCCCCCAAAGCGTATTTAAATATCATCCTCTTTTCTTTTCTCTGTCGAATTGGCCAAACATATAGCAGAGGGCGTTTAGTAGGAAAAACGAAAAAAAAAAAATCCAGACTAAACAGAGAATTATTTTAAAAGCCATTACATATGAATAAAAGCAAATGAATTCCGGTCCCCCACTCAACTGCAATTTACTGCATTCGCACTGTCATTCACCCACCCCACAGAGGTTCCTGGGCACTTCCTACGCTGCTGGGGACATGTGCAAGGACAGAGAAGTGGCAGCCTGGGGACTCACAGATTAAGATGCAAGGGGAGGAAGGAACCAGACAGTGGGCTGAGGCTGAGGTTCCCTAGAAAAAACAAGTACCTCCCCGCTAGAGGGCGCTCCCCGAGGGACAGGGAGGAGCTCGGGAGAGGACAGCCAAGAAGTAGGATTCTTCCAGGCAGGGAACGCAGCACAGACAAAAACACACAACGATTTGCTGCGGGCAAACGCTGTGTTTGTGAGCGAATGAGCACTTTGCGGATGTTTCTATCCGGAAGTCAGGAAGATTATAAGAGCAAGGGACTTGACCTGCACTAGATGGCATGTGACTTTCTTTCTGCAGATATTAAACTGGACTGCGAAGAAAATGTGCAGTGTACCTGACTGTGCCTGGAGCGCTATTTATAGTGCCAGGGACTATGGAAACCCAGCACCAGCCCTGAATGTAAAATGCATCATTTGGCCTCTTCCAGCTGCATCAGCAAGAACTGCCGGCTACAGAATTTCCTGCTTGCTGAAGCCAGGCCTAGCTGGGGAGTTCTTGGAAGGAGATGTTACGTGTACTCAAGTGGCTCAGAAAATAACATTACTGATATTAAACAGATGGCCCTGGATGAATCTCTGTATAGTCCAAATGACAAGGACTGTACAGAAGAATAAGTGAAACGGATACAAATGAGGTCCAGAAGGTATAACAGGTATTGTGAAATAGGAAGAAAATGCTCAAAGGGAAAAGGGAAAGTGGGGGGTAGGGAAAGTAAAAAAGGGAAAGAAAAATTGTGATGTAAAAACAAAAGAAAAACAGAAACAAAGCTTATCTATTAGAGGGTGAGGAACTGTAGGGAGGGGAGAGGAATGGGAAAACATGAGAATCAGGGCACATCACATACAAGTACAAATTCTCAGTGACGAATGTGGTCATCATGTATATCTAAAATGTACCCATAGGCTCAATAAAGAAAAAACATCGATACACAAATATATAAAAGAAAGGTCTTCACAAAGGCATGAAGTCATTAAATGAGTAAAAGCAACTCCAGGAGTCTCTGTAGTCACTGGTGGTGGAAGTGGACACTTGATTCAGCAAAGTTGGTTTTGCTCCTTTGATTTCTAGTATGTAAGAGGAACAGCCAGAGCTATGGAAATGCTGTTAATGAAGATGCAGAACTTGAAGCATAGAGTCTAAGCATCTCCATGCAGAGCACCAGGAGTTCCCTGTATCATTAGAGCAGAGATAGGCAGTCCAATACCCTGTAGGGCAGGATCCACAGAGGAGGGAAAAGCAAGGAACAGCATCCTAACACATTCAGAACGATACACAGTGTTTTTCTCAGTCAGCCCTGGGAGAAAGGTTTGGGATCAGCACTAGAAAAACATCAATTAGAGCTGTGATCTGTTGGCGAATATTTAAGTGTTTATGTTCAGAGTGAGTAGTGTGTTTGTTCCACACGGATTTAGTGCCTGTGATGTGTCACAAGCTGTCCTGGGTGAAAAGAACGTAAGTGAAAATCATTGCTGCTTGGAGGTTCCATCCTCCGGGGGAGACAGATAAGAAACAAAGATACATGAGTGTACTCGTCAGCTTTTCCTTACGGAGACCAAACGCCTGAGAGCCACAGCTTACAGGAAGGGAGGTTTGCTGGAGCTCACAACATGAGAGGTTTCAGTCAAGGCAGAAGGACAAAGCCACTCCACTCATGGCATCTGGAAAGCGAAGAGCAAGGAAGGAGCCCGAGAGAGAGCAAGAGACCAAGGAGGAGAGAGCGAGCCGAAGGTGACAACCCTGTGGCCCTCCCAGACACCCAGAGGTACACTCTGCTAACCCCCTAGGTGACTCCCACGTCAGCCACGTTGACAGTCAAGATGAGCCATCACACTGTAGACCAGGGAAGGTCAAGGGACGCTTCTGGAGAGAAACTGCGATTTGAACAGGGTATGAGGGGAAGCAGAGTTCATTGTCTGCACGTGAACACATCCCCTCAGGAAAGAAGGCTGTGGAGGCAAACGATGCACGGACTTGAGATGGGAACGATTCTGGAAGGGAAAGGGAGAGCAGACAGCCCATCGAGTCTAAAATGAATCATCAAGGGACAGAAAGATGGAGAAGTAGGTAGACTGGCCAGAAACTCTGAGGGCCTTGTACGGTAGTGGGAAAACTTCAGTTTTTATTGTAAGATGAGAATCAAGTCGAGGTGGTGGAGGGCGATGAAAAGCAGTGACATTACAAGAAATGTTGGAGTGATCGTGGAGTTACTGTGTGAAGGAAGAGGCTGAGGAGGTCGTGAGTGGGAAAAGAAG
Organism: Petromus typicus; assembly: GCA_004026965.1. Classification (NCBI taxonomy): domain Eukaryota; kingdom Metazoa; phylum Chordata; class Mammalia; order Rodentia; family Petromuridae; genus Petromus; species Petromus typicus. Next base: position 28,564 of record PVIR01011464.1, read on the forward strand.
CCAGTGAGGAACCTCTGGTGATAATCCAGGCTGGGGATTTCAGTGACTTGGACCCGACCGGTAGTGGGAATGTGTGGTCAGATTCTGATGATGGCCTGGAGGGACAGCAGAGCACATCTGCTGATATGACAGAAACAGGGAAACGGAGTCAAGCGATGCCCAGCATGCTGGTTGGAGCAACTACCAAGATGGGTTTGCCATTTCCCAAGATCGGAAGATCACAGAGAAGCACGTTTAGGGAACGGCCCTCTAATATGTCAAGTGTCTGATGGCCATTTAGACACACAAGTGGAGATGTCAAGTAGGCCACTGAGTGCGCAATCAGGGCACTGGCTGGTTTTTCCTGGAGAGAGAAAGTTGAGAGTGAGCAGCATGGTTATTTAAAAATAGGAGACTAGCTAGAGAGTGAGAATAGACAGAAAAAGAGATTTAAGAAAGATTCAAGTATTCCCTATTTCACAATATCTATTTTATATACTAGAACTCATTTACATCTTCATTTTTTCATACCAGAGAAAAGATATGATATTGACACATTTGTGACTTATTTATTGCAATTATTAAAAGGAAATGGGATGTGGGGGTAAGTAAAGAGTGGAAAAATAATATGATGGTAATAAAAAAAAAAGAAAAGCCTATATTGGGGGTTGTGGGGTGGGTAGGGGAATGGGAAAAAATGAGAATCAAGTAGTGTCATATTATATACTGGTACAAATTCTCAACGCTGAAAGTGACTATAATGTGTATATATAATGTACCAATAAAGATTTGAATTAAAAAAAGGAAAGACTAAAGTTAAAAACAGGAAAGAAGGAAGGAAAATTTGCATCAAACGCTGTTGATAAAGTACAATAAAAGCTTAAAATTGCTACCGGTCTTAGCAACACAGATTTCTGTTGCTGGTAACCTTGAAAACAACAAGGCTCAGGCATAAAAGCAAAAGCCTAACCTGAGTTCACCGAGTGGAACATATACATTTGTACATAATTTGGATATACTTTATTTGAAAATGTGGATTCATATGTCCCCAGTTAGCATTTAGTTGGATTTATAAAAACCAATTTAAAACTTCTTAAACTGGTAAAGAGAGGTTCTTGAATTGCATGGATTGGCGAGTCCAGGTTTTTAGACAGAACCGGAACAGGGAGACCAGGGAGACCAGGGAAGCAGCCACCCAGACAGGGGCAAACGCTGCCCACCAAATCTCCGCAGGGTTGTAGGATTTGGAGGCACCTGTAAAGCGCCTGGCTTCCTATCTTTGCAGGGGGATCATATTACTCAGGTGGGTGTGAGAAGATGCACAGAGAAAGCACTGACATGCTGACCTGCTCATCTTCCTGCTGCCCATCTGCCTCCTCCCCCCTTCGAGCAGAGTTCCCAGACTGGCACTATTAACAGAATCCCCAAAGTCTTCAAACAAAAGCCCAGAGATTTAAAAAATAAAAATGCCACTCTGACTTTTTTCTGCTACTGTTCGCTTGTTCCCTCTTGGTTGTGTTAACTGCTATTCTTGGCACAAGCAATTTCATTTATTCTCAAGTTCCTAGGTACAATCTTCAATGCGACTGATCATACATTTGTGAAATAACAGCACACCCAAACTTTTCAAAGAGTGAAAAAACTAACTAAGGAAATACTACGGGTCTTAATTTTAAATAAACATCAGAAACTGAGATAACATTGTCATTATTCTCTTCTAGACAAAGAAAAGTTGGGAAAACAACTTGGTAAGGGTCAGTGCTTTCTACAACAAACATTCTTTCTTGGATATACTATGTGGAAGAAATACTAGCCATCCTTTACCACATAAATATGACTTTAATGGTGTTTTAAGATGCTGCATGCTGATTTTTGAAATGTATCTCCTGCATCCTGTAAAAAAAAAATTTACAAGATTTGAGAATATAGCATTATAATATTCCTGCCAAACTTAAGTATCACCCTAAATGAGAAGACTTTTTGGAAATCAGAGGAAGGTTAGGTTAAAAAGGAAGGTTAGGTTAAAAATAAAAGCAAACAAAAATTCGACTTTCTCATGTTTTATGGCATGAATGAGGGTGAAAGACTTTTTCAGAAACTAACTGCAAGTGCAAACTGTGGGGATATTCCTGGGTGGCAACATGACTTCTGAAAGCACGTGGTTTTTTTGTTTTTGTTTTTTTTAGGTTTTTTGAGACAGGGTCTCGCTCTGTGGTTCAGGCTGGCCCTGAGCTCAGCCTCCAACTCACATCACAGCAATCCTCCTGCCTCTGCCTCCCGAGTGCTGGGATCACAGGCGTGAGCCACCACGCCCGGCACTGTGGCATGTGGTACTGGTTGCTGCGGGGCGTGAGTCTCCACACCCAGTACTGTATGTGGTTACCGGAGATCGAACCTGGGTCTCTGTGCTTTTAAAACAGGCGCCGGAACCACTGAGCTAACTCCCCGCCCCAGGAATGAACAATATTTTATTAAGGAGCGTCTCTGATTACAAAATTAAGCTAGAGCAGTTTCTGAAAGAGGTCATCTTTGAGGCACATCTACAATTTAAAAAATTAGCATCACACATCAATACTGAACAAGAGTCTAAGAATAAAAAGTGTTCCTTCAAACTGCTAAAGGCCAGAACTAGAGATTAGGGATGCTGGCTCTTCTTTCTCTACTTCTGAGTTATAAAAATTACCCTTAAATCTGATTTCTTTGGGACCATCAGAAATCTAAAAAATCGGTAATTCCTGAAGAAATCCACTAAGATCCTATGGGTAACTGAAGTCTATTGACTGCCCGAAGGCCAGACCAGACTTGATAGGGGCTGAGGCTCCAGGCCTCACAAAAATTGACTCCGATTCAATCAGATCAAGGACTATAAAAGGATGGACAGTGACCAATTCAATACTTTGGGTTCTAAATATTATCTTAGTAGCAAATGTGTACTTCTCATGTTCTTCTAGTCTTTGAAGACGGCAATGAAAGAACTCACTGTTTTAAACTTAATATATGATGTACACTATCTGATTATGAAGCTCACCATAATTCACGGCTTCCCTGTGCTATTCTTAGGTGCACTGGATACTTGCACTGTGTGGTCTTTGATTCTTCTTCCCCTTTCTTCCTTCTACTAATCCCCTGTGCTCATTCCATTGCACCCTACATTCCTTGCTTTGTTGCTCTCATACAGGAAGCATGACATCATCATTTATGAATAAACATGGTTTTAGATAATTAGGCTACCACAGTTTAGGTTTGGTGATTTCACTGCCCAAGTAACTTGTGTGATATTCCCTGAGTTGCAAGAGTTGATGTGTACTCTAACACTTGACAACTGTGATAAAAAATACAGTGAATGGTTAACTTTTAAATTATTTCTCCTGATAATAATCCCTGATGCTTCCAAAAACACTTAACCTGTCATTCTTGCCATTTTCAGAAGCAGTTTTAGAACTCATCTTTCATGTCTTCAGTTGCACCATCTTGGCTGTCTTGCTGTCCTGAATCCACCCACAATGCTGACCTTCCCTGGCCATTTTGACATTGAGGATGAGCCAGAAGCTGCAGGGTGGCAGATCCAGTGAGTCAGGTAGATGAGGAGACACAGACTTTTTACAAACCTGCCTTTCTCTTGAGTGGCATGTGGCGCCAGCTTTCGCTATTATTCTTTTTAAATAACATCTTGCAGTCACCCAGGAAAGAGGACAATTTCCAAAACTGCTTCAGAAAGCTCCAAGACATTTTGGGGCCGGGGAGTTAGCCCAGTGGTTCTGGCGCCTGTCTTGCAAGCACAAAGACCCGGGTTCGATCCTCAGTAACCACATACCATATTGGGTGAGGAGACTCATGCCCAGCGGCAACCAGTACCACATACCACAGTGCAGGGCATGGTGGCTCACGCCTGTAATCCCAGCACTCGGGAGGCAGAGGCAGGAGGATTGCTGTGATGTGAGTTGGAGTCTGAGCTCAGGGCCAGCCTGAACCACAAAGCGAGACCCTGTCTCAAAAAACCTTAAAAAAAAAGAAAGCTCCAAGACATTTTAAGATAAGCATGCTCAAAGCAAGTGTGAGTATTAGGAGGAGGATGGACGGTAATGTATCTTTTACTATAATATTTTTTAAATTAAGCATTCACCATCTATTTCAATCACACCTTACACATAAGAAAGCTGTTGTGTTTGCGTTGTGAGCATGTAAGAGGTTTGGTAGTAGGGTTTTGGTGCTGGCTATTCATCCTACTAATCTTCACTGTCTTCTCTTTCCTTATGTGTCTGAAAGCTAGAAAAATTACTCATTCAATATTTAGAACTCCGTCAAGCAAGACTATAAAGAAGAATGAACACCAGTGTTAGATATGGATCTCAAATCACATCAGAGCAGCAGAGATTTTGCTTTGCAGTCCTTGGCAATGATTGAAAAAAAAAAAAGAAAGAAAGATCACTGTGTATCACTTGCTCTGAATCACCATGCCAAATCTTATGCCTGCCCCTCATGACAAACAACTCAAGTTCTGTTCACAAGAACATCAACAAATACCTCACTGCACCCCAACCTGTTCGTTTCTGTGTACCTCACCCTCACCTATGGATCCACACGGACTCCCACATGTAATTATGCTTCACCCACGTACATAATTTAATTTCTTGCCCATATGGCAATTATATCCTCGAGTTAGGCATCCAAACACACCCCTTCGCCTGGCATCTAATTATAGCCCCCTCTTATGAATGTAATTACACCATCCAGCCACCCACCTAATTACGCCCTCCTTGACACATCTAGTTGCACTGCCCTGCTCGAGGACCTAATTACATTCCAGCCAGTGCACCCATGAAACCCCCAACCCACCAACAATATTCCTCCAATGCGCCTCACTCCGTCTCTTTCTCCAGTCACTTCACGACTTCATCTAAGAATCGGCAACGTCCCCCCAGCGAATCCCCAACCAATGCTGTGACCAGCTAACTGGGCAAAATAATACAAGAGCTGAACCCAGAGCAGCTCTGGTCCTTTTCAGTAAGTAAACTAATATGCATTTCCTTTTTTTTTTTTTTTAGTTATTTAACAAGCCCCTCGGAAGTCCAAATTAAAACTTCAGTCGTTTTCTTACTTTGCATATGTAAATATTTTTATGATACAAATAGCTTGTAATTAGTTCATTTATTGCTGAGAAAGATGCTTCTCATTACAGATATTTAGTTATTGAACCCTTAAGAAAACATTACCCAAAACTTTCTCCGGGGATACATATTTCTAAGTACTAATTATTGAATATTTACAGGTTCCCTATACTCAGGGATACTTAACTGTTCCTCAATTACATGAAAACAATTTCCCAAAAAGCTACTGCTAAGACTAGTATTCTCCACTCTACTAATGAAATTGTGATTTTTAAAAAGATAAATACAGTAGTATGCTTTCTACACAGGATGCATCTCTGGATACTGAATGATGTGAATATATACTAGGTGTTACTTGCCAATTAAAATTCCTTACTCAACTGATAAAAAAAAAAAAAAAAAAAAACTAAGCAGTCCAGAGAGCATTTCATACATTTCAATACATGATGTTATTTCTGGATATACCCCCACAGGACATCATTTCATGCAATCATTGATTATATTTATTAAACATTTCAAAAATCAATTCCCACTTCATTGAAATTTATTGAAGTCCTATCTGACTCGTGATAAATGAACTGCCCGCCTATACTGTGGCAGAGGCTGGCCATATTTCAAAAATCCTCCAAAAGGCTGGAATATTTTATGGTGGAATGGGAAAAAAAAATAAAAGGGATGGAAATCATCTACATTTCAAAGGTAAGAAGGAAACAGAAGCAACAGCAAGAACTGATGGGCCAGGGATCTAGCTCAGTGGTTCCGGCGCCTGTCTTGCAAGCGCAAGAACCCGGGTTCGATCCCCAGTAACCACATACAATTCTGGGCATGGAGACTCACACCCAGCAGCAATCAGTACCACATCCCACAGTGCCGGGCGTGGTGGCTCACGCCTGTGATCCCAGCACTCGGGAGGCAGAGGCAGGAGGATTGCTGTGATGTGAGTTGGAGGCTGAGCTCAGGGCCAGCCTGAACCACAAAGCGAAACCCTGTCTCAAAAAACCTAAAAAAAAAAAAAAAAAAAAAAAAAAAGAACAGAGCCGCCCACCACTGCTAGTCCTTGGATGTGTACTTCCTGCACCGGGAATACCACTGAAGGACTCTCTTCCTGTAAATATCCAAAGTTCTTCTTCCATCATTGACCAGCAGCTTGGAACCCTGCCTGCCTGCATCTGACTCCGGGCTTCTTGCTGCCTGGGCAAGTTATTCAACCATGCTTCTTAGGGTTCTGTAATAACAGAAGCCATTTCACACAACCACTGTGAGGACTGAACGGTTAGGTCTGGCACAGGCCAAGTGATCAATAACTGCCATTTTTGCTTTTAATGAACAGAAATCTTGTAATACAGACCAGAAATCTCAGAGTCGCTTCCGCCTGGCTTTTTCTTCAAATTATCCCAACACCTACCTCTGCACAGGTTCTTATATTCATCTCTTTATTTTTTACAGAGAGAAACATGGCTCCTTACTTCTGGTTACCTGTGACTTCCGTTAGCTTCAGGTTCTTGTTCTTTCTCAGACCTTCATTCTTATTCAAATTCTTCTTAAGTAAAGGCTGGTATCTGGTATAAGTCACTCACCTATTAAAGAATAGGCCAAGTTTTCCCTTGCCTACAGACAGGACAATGAGACCTTCACTAAAGGATGCAGGACCCACCCACGTCCCATCATCCTGTCCATTCTTTTCTGCCTCTCCCATTACCTATGTGCGCACCCAACATTCCCTCTTTACTCCTTATCTTCCTGTGGCTCTTCACACACAGCCTGCATTTCATCTCCCTGTCTGTACTGAAGCTGCTCCCCTCCCTTCCTCCCTCTATTTTCCCTACTGTTATCTACCCAACAAATTATTTTCCAGCCCTTTAAAAATCTGTGAAATGTCTGCAGGTATTGTGCACAATAAGATCCCTTACAAGTTCAAGGAATGCTTAACAATAGAAGCAAAATCAGAAGCACATTTGAAAATTCTTTTATGCTCAATGAGTCATGAGAATTATGTGTTAAAGCTGGGAGCAGCGGCTTGTAAATATAGGTGCAATTGAATCAAATCACGTCTTTAGTACTTCAGAGATCTTCAAACTCATTGCTGTTACTGTTACATTTTGTTTGGAAATGTGTCTGTTTGTGTTTCTCAAGCAAGATGGCATGCAGAAAACGGCCATAAAAACCCCCAACACCGGAAAACAAAAGACCATATTGTTTATAGTACAGGTGGATGCTCTTCTCTGATCTTTTATTTTGGAAGTCGCATTTACACACCCCAAAGGATTTGATGGTGCAAAAATCCTTTCATCTAATCAAACTCCACTTTTTTTCCCCAGAAATTAAAATCTACAAACATAAAGTAAGTTTAAATTAAAGCCAAGTATATACAAGTGTCAACCAACCAAGTACCCATTCCAGTGCCAAGTACTGAGTCAAAAATCCTGATGTCCAGTTCAGTATTCATTCCAGTAAATGGTGTTTTGAAGCTGGGCATGGTGGCATATGCCTGTAACCCCAGCTTTCTGGGAGGCTGAGGCAGGAGAATGTCATGTCTGGGCTTAGCCTGAGACAGGTAGTCATTTAATGAGGTCTCATCTCACAATAAAAAAGGTGTAACTGGGTGCAAAGACTCTGGGGGTGTAATTCCTAGCACCATCAAAAAACATGATGGTGTGGATTAAGGCATCCATTTTGTTTTCAACTATAAATAGCGAGTAATTAGTCAGTAGAGTAATTTAGCATTAGCAGCAGATTGCTAGCCTGTTAATCCAATTTAACTGATTACACAACCGAACTAGGAGGACTAGGATCAATTCCCTACTAATTAACTACATGCATTTTTAAAAAGCAAGCCTGAGATTGATTTGTCTTGTATGTAACTATTTCACGCCATTAAATGATAAATCAAACAAAGAATATTCTTTGGGGGAATAATGCTGCTGCTGCTGCTGTTGTTGCTGTGACTGATGTGGCCCCCACCTTTACTTCCTCAGCTCTATGACAGGCATCCATTGTCCCTTCCTGCTGAGAAAAGCAAAAGAAGTTGATTCTAGAGCTTCTGTTTATTCCCAAGATGGTTTCCTTAGTTAGCTCCGAGGACCCTGTAAATCTCAAATCAGTAGAATTTCATTGCCTCTAAATTTCACACTCCCAGACCTTTATGATTTCTCTCTACCTGCTTGACCATCTTCTCTTTTCTCATAGCTGGCTGCATGGCATCGCCTAGGATGCCCATGGAAGATGGGGACTCTTGGTCCACTTGTTGGCTCTCCTCCAACAGAATGTCTGGGTAAAGCTTAGAAATCTGAAGTGAACCACACAGTTCATGCAGAGAATGAAGGTGGGATCGATTCACAGCTCACAATCTAAAGTCTTTCTTCCCCAGAATTTTCCCTGACCAATCTCATTCCTGGGACTGGCATCTACACCGGACTCAACCCCTGCAGAAGCACCTATAGCACTAAGAGCAGGTCCTGTCACAAGACGCTCCAGGCACTTGGCATTTGGTATCATCTTACACTACCGGTCTGCACCTAGGCTGTGGACTGGAGAAAGTTCAAGGGTGTCCTTCAAGCATTCATGCATTGGAAGCTTTGGGCTCGGAGTGGAGATGTTCAAGGCAGAACTTTTAAGAGGCAAGGCCAATGGGACAGTCTTAAGTCAATTATGGTCTCTTCCTTCGTAAGATAATGCTTCACTTTCTGTCTGGGGTCCAGTTCTAGGATGGGATCTCTCCCTCACTTTTTCACTCCTACCACAGAGATGATACAACTAAGAATGTTCTCACCAGTTGGACCAAGAGCACCATGACTCTCCAAAACTGTGAGCTAAATTATCTTCTTTTCTTTATAAAATTAACCTGCCTTGGGATATCTCATTATAGTAATGAAAAAGACAAATGTAACATCCATTCTCCAAAAAGAAAGCAACTTACAACTCCTACTGGTCATAGAACCAGTAGCTACATAGATGTTTCCATTAATTCAGTCATTGACTGATTTAATCCATGTCTCCCAGTGGAAGAACCTGCCTAGGCAAACAGAGCAAATCTATCTACTCTTTCAGACAGCTGAAATAAAAGTTAAGAAAACTACTGAATGATAAACAGATGATCTCACTAGATTGTTTTTTTTTTTTAAAGAATCTACCACAAAGGAAACAAAAAATTAAATGCCTGTAGGATTCAAGCAGATAAAATAAATGAACAAAAGGCAGGTATTAGGGAATGCTAGGGATTGTGACAAACGGATCCAGAGATGCTCACACCTTCACCTACTTGATATTCTGATTTTTTTAAAAAACTCTAAAATTTTAATGTGAAATCTCATAGCCTAAAAATGTTGGCATGAGTTAAAATGATTTCTCAAAATAGTAAAACCAAACAAAATTCATCTGAAAGGCTCATATGAGGTGCTGAAAGCCAGTCTGCATGTTCTCCTCTGGAACCCAGCGAGGGCCACACAGACCTGGCTTTGTTTAGCACGAATCTTAAATTCACTCCATAAAAAATGAAAAGGCAATATATGTTTTAGAGAACTTTTATCCAAAGATCAGGATAGATTTCCTTCTTTCTACCAGGCTCAAATGAAAAAAATTCTTTTATTAAACAACTGGTAAAAAAAAAAATTCAGGATCCTAAGTGAGAAAGAAAAATCCAAAGTGTTCTTGAAAAGTATCCCTAATTTCTGTCCAAAATAACACTAAGTTATACATCAGATATCAATGACAGTGATTTCTCGGGGCCTCTTGTGTCTTCTAAGAAAATGGGATCATCTTATCCATACAGTTGCAATGCACATGTTCATTTAACAAGATACTATGGTTATCTTTTCATCATGGTATCACAGAGTCCAACTGTATGGCTGATTCATAATTTAACCAATTCCCTAACGTTGACTATTTTAGGTTGTTTTCAATGTTTCACTGTGATAAGCAACACTACTATACTTGTCTTTGAATTGTGGTAGAACTCGGAAGGTAGGACAGGGTGTTGCTCACTCTATTTCTCTCCTTTGATAAGAACAAAGTTTGCTTAATTTTATGTCAGGCACAGACACAAGCTTCTCGAAGGCCTTCTCCCAATGTGGGCGTCATGGTTGACCCATTCTACGCAAGATTTCTCCTGCTGCTACTCCCTTGATCCATAACACGGAACAATGGTCCAATTATTCCCTTAAGATAAATCCTTAGACATGGAACTTCTGGGTTCAATGATAAGCACACATAATAAGGCTTTTAATTCACACAGCTCAGTTAACTCACCAGGATGACTATGATACTAGCATGCCTGGGAGCCCCAGGACTGTACTTCTTTATCTGTCTTCCTTCAAACAATTTGAGTAACTTCAGTGAAAATTAACAACTCCAACAGGCAGGCCTAAAAGTGCGCACCTGTGATCCCAACACTCTGGGAGGCTCAGGCAGGTGGATTACAAGTTCAAGCCCAGCCTTGGCAACAGAATGAGACCCTCATCCCCTGAAAAAAAAAATTTATAGAGGTGAATATATAGCTCAAGGAGAAGGTCCTGATTACTGAAAATCCTACTACTAAAAAAAAAAAAAAAAGACCTCTGTGTAATCTGCTTCCATAAGAATAACAATGGGAATCTGCTTCCATACAATCTACAGCTATTTTACACATACCGAGGTAGAGACTTCATTATGCTGTCATTATGCTGTCACTGCCTTGCTGCACGTGACTCTGAGTGGAAAAGGGGGCGCAGCTTCAATGGTTCACTGTGCAAACTGGGTCTTCAACGTGGCTCAATTCAAGTCCCGACTTGGGATCACAGTTTTGAGTCAGTTTCTAATTTGCAAGCTCTCAGCCTCAGGTTCCACATGTGAAATGGAGACATTATACCAGCTTTATAAGTTGGGAACGTCACACAATACGTGCAAAACATTTACCAAAGAGCCCAGCAACAGCAAATTCTATGTACACCCCCAATGCAAAGTCTAAACACCAAACTCAAATTACAAAAACACAAATAATCCAACACTCGGTTAGATTTTCCCTGATATAATTTATGTTCATCAATCTTCCCTAGTCATTTTACCTAAAATGTGACATCCTTACACATTGAGTCAATTTATTTTAATGAACATATCTATTATGTCTAATTTAAAATAAAAACATGGAATTACAATGTTTAAAAAGTTCCATATAATTCTCCCCCTTGATATGCTAATCTATTTTAATTAAGGAACTTGCGTAGGAGCTGTAAGCAGTTTGTATTAATTGCTTTGTTTATATACGTTCTAGTTTAGAGTCTTAATTAGTAAATGGAAACATATTAGAAATTTCACTGAAATGTCTTTTTCCCCCCCTGTTTAGTCAGCCCTATTGGCTGGCATCTACCCTTCATTTCTCTTATACTCGTGGCTGTATTCCCCATGAGAGGACTGACTCTGTCTGCATTTCCCATACATGCACAGATCACACCTGTCTTTCCTGTAGGAACCTCAAGAAAATGAAGTTGTTCTTGTTTTGGCAGTACTGGCTTTGACTGACCCTTTGGTTTATGTCCCTCATAACCAGCTCCATGGGGGAAAAAAATCTGCATTGGACAGGATGATTTCCTTTCAAGAATACTCAACATAAGAAACACTGGCAGTAGCAAGTTTGGGGCCGGCTAATCTAATCCTCAGCACTTTCCAACCTCATCTGAATTATGGGCAGATGGATAACACCACAGGTAAACACTACATTTACACCTTTAATAGACTCCAGTTGTGCTTCAGGCCTCTTCTAAGTGCCTGCCTCATGAAAACGACCCCCAAGCTATGGGGAATGTAATAACTATCTATACCAGTTACAGCATCAGATGATTTTACTGTCTGCCACTTTGAGGGCTATGAACCCCTTAGCCTTGGTTTCCTCATCTGTAAAGTAGAAGGAAAAAGAAGAAACTACTTCCAGGGTTATTAAAGAATTAAATAAAATGACAGCTATGAGAAGTACCACTCAGAAGTCACTCGGTAAGTATTAGCCACCCATGGCTCACCACTGGTTCTTGTGGCTGCAGCATTTACAGTTTGTGCCTCACTCTGCAAGTCTGCCAGACAACTGTATTACTGTTGCATTGCCCTAGTATTTTATTATTTTTGTATTATTCTAGTATACTAGAACATAAAAGACAGGAGTCTGTGTAGAGCAACTTCTTTTTCGTCGGGGTATTTGCATCAATAAAGTAATTCTTGGTTGCTGAAAAGTTAACACTGCTAGCAGCCTGTACATTTTTTTTCCTAATTTCCTTAATTTTTAAACGGGTTAAAATATGAAAACTCAACCTAAGAACCACTCTGGTCTCTTCTCCTTTTAAGCAACTCTTCCCCACGCCCTCATACCTACCCAGGTCCTTTCTAGCCCTCCTGCACTGTGAATCCTTCCATTATTCTTTTACCTTTTATGCTCCCAGCAATTAAATAGTGGCCTTAGCCAGCTTCCCAGCCAGGGAGAGAAAGAGCTATCAATCAAACACAAGACAGGAAGTTACAAGTGAGGGAGCTACCTGGCCCAGGGAGGAAGGCCCCCTAGAAAAGGACAATTAGACACGATCTAAAAGAAAATGCAAGTGATTGAAGTAAAGCCTTCCAGGAAAGGGGACCTGTGTTTAGATCTCGAGAGGAGATAGCACGGAGCTGATAAGGCCAGAGGCAGCCTGCGTGTGAAGGGTCAGGGCAAACCCTGGAGAAACAATGTGGTTGCTGGAACCTCTGGCAGAGGCAGACTAAGGAGTCTGTCTTTATGCTGAAATCAATGGGAAGATAATCAAGGGTTTTACACAAAGTGAGTGCAAGATCTACAACTTATATTTTAAAAAGGTAACTCAAGCTTCCACGGGGAACGTGGACTGGAGAGGAGGCCAGCTCGGACCCAAGATGCCTCTATCTTGACGTCAAGAGGCTTGTCTCTAGATGTCCGCTCGAAGCCTCATAGGTGGAGCTTTGGGGAGGTGACTGAATCATGGGTGCGTGATGACAATGTCATGTCACAGTACAGAACAGTGCTATAGAAAAGACTGCAACAGACCACGTTAGTTTTTAGTTCTGAAAAGGTTGAGGCCTCGTGGGCAGCAGGTCAGTAAGGAACTGATGTACGAACTGTCAAACGCTTACAGTACATGGAGTCATCAACGTTTGGTAAAAAGCATAGTCTGGCTGGGAGCAGAGCAAGTTCATTTAGGTCACAAGTCCCAGAACTGGGAAAGGCGATCTCTAAGGCATCACATCCTTACTTTCAATTTAAGTCCGACTTTGATTTTATTTTGTGGATTCTCAACTTCTCCTAAATTTTATGATCATACAGAAGCACTATGTTTTTTTTTTTCTGAATCCATAAATAACTTTGGCCTTTGGATTTTAAAACATCCTCCAACAATCTCCATGTCAGGCATCTGGAAATATCTGCAAATGACAGTTATTTCGGTTCTTACTGACTTTGGGTGTTGTAGTCAAAGTGTACATCAGGCTATAACAAGAAAAACCCACTAGGAAATGTATAAATTAGAATTAATTCATTACCAGTATTTTGGAACTAGGCTGTTTTTTAAATACCATATAATTCTATATATACATGTAATATATAACATGTATACTATATATGTATAATATGTATATATACATATATATATGATCAGAATAGTCTAAACCCTAGAAATACAAACATTCAAGCAAAATAACAGAAACCTATTTTATAAGAGACAGACCAGTTCAAGTAAAGGAAATATCAAATAATTTAATTTACAATTTCCTTTTTATAAACATCTACTTTTTCCTTAGTAAAGTTATCCAGTTTGAAGCTATAACCAAACTAAAATTAGTAAAAAAAAAAAAAAAATCCTATGGGGCCGGGGATAGCTTAGTGGTTCCGGCATCTGTCTTGCAAGTGCAAGGACCCGGGTTCGATCCTCGGTAACCACATACAATACTGGGTGTGGAGACTCACGCCCAGCAGCAATCAGTACCACATACCACAATGCCAGGCATGGTGGCTCATGCCTATAATCCCAATACTTGGAAGGCAGAGGCAGGAGGATTGCCGTGATGTGAGTTTGAGGCTGAGCTCAGGGCCAGCCTGAACTATAAAGCGAGACCCTGTCTCAAAAAAAACCTAAAAGAAAGAAAAATAAATAAATAAAATAAAAATTTTAAAAAATCCTATACATAATAATTTTCAATATTTGCTTTATAGCCAATCCCAATCTTGACCTGTATCCATCTTGCCTACATTTCTCTAACACACCTACCTATTTACCTATCTTCTGACGAGCTCTCAATATAATTTCTTGGTTAGCAATGTATCTGATTCTTCTCCTCCACTTCGTTTTCACTGCTCTGAGTGGTCAGCCTCTACAGCGCTTGACACAAGAGAGATGGGAACCCAGTGATTTTGTCTAAAAAGTCTGGTGCATTACCAGGCCTCACTCTCAAGCTCCACATGCATCATGAATCCAAATTTGGAGCAACTGCAGGTTCAGACCAAGCCTTGGGAAACCTGGGTGCATCTTGGCTGCTGGGGCAGCAATGGGGGCTAGCCGGCCAAAAGTATGAGACTTTGGCCATGGCACTGAGTTGTGGCTGTAGTAACCAGGTCTGTGTCTCAAGCTTCAAAACACAGCCCCAAGTCACTCTTCCAGCTTCCTGCCACCCAACTCATTCCAAGATCCAGTAATTACATTTAGACCTTGTTTTCAAAAACATTCCAGTCGTGATGCCAACACTAAGACCCCTCATGGGTGTGCACGTAAGTCCCTGCATTGTCACGTGAACAGTGCCCAAAACCTCATGAGCCACACACTAGTCTTCTGCCAGCACTTCTACAAGCTGCCAGCTACTGAAATCTCCAGTTCAGAGACTGAGAATTTGAACCCAGCTGCCATCTTATCTTGATCTCTTGAGTGCAGCTCCATCGAACCCACTTCATCTCCCACTTCAGCCAACTACTGGCACGTGATGTTACTCTATCCTTTTCCGGTTATTGTTAAGTTTCCTATACTGAGACTCTAACTGCTACCTTCACTTCTCTCTCCTACCTCCATACTGTCCTTTCTCCCACCCTTCTGGACAAACCTTGCTGTTGGATCAATCTCTCCAAGATGCCTATCAGAAGCCTGAAGATGACAGGCGTGGTTGCTCGGGCCATGAGTCATGAAAATAATGTTCCATCTCACACACGATCTAAGAATTACCAACCGATTATCAGGAAGAAGACTGTGCACTGATCTGAACAGACACCAATGCTGAGAAAATGTTCTGTCCTTATTTGTACCTCTTTATCCCTCAACTAAATTAATGAAGCCAGAGGAAATCCAGTCAGTATGGATATGATGCCTCTTTCTAATTTCATCAAATATATCAGTGCATTAAAAGACTCCAAACAGTTTTAGGAATTACGAATGAGGGCTTTCACAGTACAAATCAAACAGAGGTTTCCTGGTATCTAAACAAATACTTAAAACTAAATCACACTATGATGAAAATGACTTCCTACACTTTGGCCTTTGCCAGAAATTAAACAACAACAACAACAACAACAAAAACCTTAAGATGAAATTTCTCTACAGGAAAATACCCTGTCACATCACTGAACCAAAGAAGACAATGTTATATGGAACAGTAACACCTTCTGAGAAAAATTATCGCTCACCTCAGACCTACCAGAAGTTGAACTCAGAAGTAATGGATGTCATGCATCTTTCTCAACTGTTTCCGGGAAGCAAGAAGTCTGGACCTCATCAGTCTTTAAACTACATTTTACATACTCTCAAGTTCTTTAGAAAGATCCACCTATTTTGGAAGATATCTATTTCTTATTTTATTTTCAACCATACACAACCCATGGATTTTCATTAGAAAACAAATTTTATTTTTAGTTACTTCTAAGTTTGAAAAACAAACCATCTTCTAGTTTACTTCCCATTATACTGGGGTGGGCCATCTCACTGTATTACCTCCCTTACAACTGTTTGTTTTCTTTCCTCTACAGAGTTAACAGATGTCAGGAAGTCCTGTGGGCTTCCACTGGCCTCATCTCAATGACAGAGCAGATGGAAGAAAAGTGGTCACTAGTCTGATCTTCAGATATGCATGGTTAACGCAGTGGAAGTTAATGATCTAGTTCACACTGTACCCTCTGTTTATCATAATCATTATCAAAGTGCAATGATAAGAATCTAGCATTTTCTATCACCATTTTCCATTTCCTTGAACCTCACACTCAATAGGTTTATTTTCACTCTCCTGGAAAACTGATTTCACCCCTTTGCCAGGGGTATTTTCGTTTGCCTTCACTGCTTCCTGGCACTGCCAGAATGCTAAGGATTGCTTATGCCCATAAATGCTGAACAAATAATACAATAATGGTATTTTCATGTGCTTGATCAAAGCATTCATTATGAAGCACTTTTACACCTATAATCTATTTCGACTTTGTTTCTCAAAATAGTACTAAAATATTAATACAAAATCATATTCATCCCAGTCTGCAAACTAGAAAGTTTAGGCTCGGAATGATAACGTTACTGGTCTAGGGTCACAAATGTCACCAGGGTGAAGCGAATATATAGAATCCAAGTCTTTAGACTCTACTCCCTGGTGTCCTCTAAGGCTGGGCCACCAGCCAGGATGATAGTGTAAAGATACCTTTTTCTGAGATTCGGGACTATCCAGGAGAAGAGGAAATTCTACCAAGCACATCATTATGAAGAGGAGAAAATGTGTATTTTATCTAACAAGGCCATTTTGACATACTACTTCCAAACGTCCCCCTGGGCTTCCTGTAGGCCAAGCACACCACAGGTCCAGGCTCCATGAAGCACAGCAGGAACTCTATGGCCACCCTGAGCAGCTAGAAATGAATGTTCTGGTTGGATGCACTAGTGATGTCCTATGATTCTGCACCTGACACTGTGGGAATAATTGGGACACAAGACGGGTTGTAGTACTTGTGATCATCAACACAATGATAGAGAACGGTGAGCCAACTATGTCTCCATTTCACCAAAAGAGTTCTTTTCAGATTCTGTCAGCGCAGATGTGGTTTGTAACATTCCAGCTTCTGTCTTTCTCATTTCCAAGGAAATGTATGCTCTTCCTGACTGATATATTTTAAGCCATGCTAACCTTTTACTCACTAATCCCTGGAAACCCTGGACCATGCATGCTTCAAAGGGACAGTCCTTGGCTGAGTAGGAAAAGGCAAATCCTGATCCCAAAGATGTGGATGGTGTTCTCAAAAGGAAAACACATCATCTTTCTCTCCAATCAGTTTCTTTTGTTGTTGGGTGTTCTTGTTGTTGTTGTTTTTGGGTTTTTTTTGAGACAGGGTCTTGCTTTGTAGTTCAGGCTGGTCCTGAACTCAGCCTGGAACTTACAGCAATCCTCCTGCCTCTGCCTCCCAAGTGCTGAGATTACAGGCGTGAACCATCATGCCCAGCACTGTGGTGTGTTGTACTGATTGCTGGTGAGCGTGAATCATCACACCCAGCATTGTTGTATGTGGTTACCTGGGATCCAACTCAGGACCTTGTGCTTGCTAAGCAGGCGCCGGAACCACTGACCTAAATTTCTGGCCCTGATCAATCTTTTATCTCTTTCATCTCTCTCTCTCTCTCTCTCTCTCTCTGCATACTTTAAAAATTCTATGTGAGAACTAAAACTGCCACTTTTTGCCTAATAATATTGAACAAATATTTCACCAAAGCATTTATACAAGGAACTCCTGACAAACAGAAGTAGATAGACACAAACATCTCTATCAAGTGGGAACCAGCTGCACTGGTGCAAAAATGCAAAACATCTTGCTCCTCAAGAGCTCACAGAGCTAGTGGCAGTGAAAGGCAATGAAGGCCCTTCAGCCCGTAGGAAGCACTCGGGTGCTAGCGCTAGGGTACTCACGCAGGTAGGGACAGTGAGGGGCAGAATTGAACACACTGGTTCACAAGGTTACAGGAAGTCACAGCGAATCCATAAGCTGCAACTCCCCAACTGCATACCAGCGCTCCACTGTGGCACTTCAAGGCACACTGCGAGGGATCCCCACATTCCCCCGAAGACAGAGGACCCTGAAGAGAGCGTGTTATCATTCTACAGCCCACACAGCACTTTTTTCTTCTTTCCAGTCTTCGCAATAACCACAAAAAAGACTGAGTAACAGTAGGCAAAGGGACAACAGCCATCACATGTTTTAAGCTCTCAGCAGAAAAGTATAAACGGATAGAGAGACAATCTGAGTCAGAGAACGAGGGTGTGTTTTGCTGAAACTTGGGTAATGGAGGGAAGCTTCCTTTACACAGATGCTACTGACCCCGGCTCCACTGGCACAGGCTGTCTTCTTCCCACAGGGTACAGGAATGAGGCATATTAATTAACTGGCACCTTAGTTTGCTTAAAACAAACTAGACACATTCTGCTACCAGATGATAATGAGAAAGGGTGGAGGGAAAGACATCATCTTAGTCATTATGGAATCTCAACCAAAAAAAAAAAAAA
>PVIR01011465.1:0-47126 GCA_004026965.1 Petromus typicus
GAAAAAAACACTTTCTTCCCTCTCTCATGGGCCTGACTAGACAGGTCCCCAGAACGATGTCATGGACACAGTACGAGTGTGTGCTTGAAAGGACACTCCCCACATTCACGGAGCAGTGCCCTTCTGTGAGAAATTGGTGTGGACTTGAAAAGTGACCTCTCATAGCTTTTGAGCATTCTAACGCATATGATACATACACAAATATGTGTTAATTTGCTGTTCATTTTATCAATAAACTTTCTGGTTCTAACAACTGGAGAAAGGGGGAATAAAGAGAAGTTAAGGAGATGTACAAAGGAGCTAAGGTATGTTCTGTACAAGGACAAACTCTTCATGTTGTCATTATGCCTGCAAATATATACTAATAAACTTTGAACAAGGCTTCTGATCATCAGGGAGCTATTAGTAGTTTTAGGAAGTCAAAAGATCAGGGATGGGTGGCAAGTGGGCAGGAGGGTGGACCCCAGAGGCCACAAGCAGCCCACCTAGCTTCCCACCTGTTACTGCCACACCCACTTATCACAGTCATACCTGCCCAGCCACCATCCCACACCTGGAAGCACCAGGCTGAGACTCAGTGTTGTCCCTCGACTCAGCTCCGCCTACACCCAACCCAAGATGAGATTTTTTGAAGTTGCTGTTTGTTTTAAAAAATGTAACATGGATGTTCAAAGAGCTAACAAACTGTAAGAACCTGTAATTAAAGTTCTTAAATAAATTTAGACAAAATTATGCATAGATCCTTACACAGGATCCCTGGCCCTGGCCCCTGGCCCCTACCTTATCAAGGATGGGTTATCTTTTCACAAGGAAACTCCAGGGACCCAAAGCAGTGTTTCCTTGTGGATGTGACTCCTAAAACAGAGCAGAGATGTGCTCGGATGTTATTCCCAAACTTGAGGATTATAGCATCAAGCTGTCCTTGGAGAAGATACAGAAATGAATTTTTAGAAAGGAATTCTGAGACCCCAAAATGTTTATAAAAGCCCTTCCTGGATTCCCCCTTACATACATACATATATGCATATTTTTACATACATATATGCATATTTTACATACATGCAGATGCAGAT
This sequence comes from Petromus typicus, assembly GCA_004026965.1. Lineage (NCBI taxonomy): Eukaryota > Metazoa > Chordata > Mammalia > Rodentia > Petromuridae > Petromus > Petromus typicus. Next base: position 1,074 of record PVIR01011465.1, read on the forward strand.
ACGTGTATACATGCAGACATATACACACATACACACATAGACATATAAACAGGCACATATACATATTCACACATGAATATAAAAATGAACATTTATACACTTATGAACATATACATACACAAATAAACACACATACATGTAAATATATACACCCATACATATTTACACATGCACACACATTCATTCCTTCTTTACTTTATCACTCAGATTTCTTCAGCTCTCCTCCCTTTATACTTTCTATACTCCTTTCTACCAAACAGCACAAGATTATATAATTTGTCTGTGTCATATCTTCTTACTAAACATGCAATGGAGTTTTCCTTTATCTCTCTGTCCCCAATACTGAATAAACAACAAGTGCTTCATAAGCAATTTATTTAGTAAAGAAAGGAGTAATCAAATGTTCTGGAACACGTAGCTAAGTGGGAGATGCCATTTTATTTTCACAAATCTAGAATAGCCTAGAAGTAAAGAATGATAGATTTGGCTCATTTGTACTCAAATGGATGCCTGTGAAGACATGTTCATAAGTAAAATAAATAAAATACATGTGTAAATACCACATCATTTCTCCAGTATAAAAACCTGATGGTATAAATGAGTTCTAAAATGTATGATAGGTATTGTGAAATAGGAAGAAAATGTTCAAAAGGAAAGGGAAGGGTAGAGGAAAGTAAAGAAGGGAAAGAAAAAATTTGACAGGAAAAAAGGAAACAAAGCTTATGTATGTATGGGGTGGGAGTTTGTAGGGAGGGCAGAGGAATGGGGAAAATGAGAATCAAGATGTATCATGTACAGGCACAAATTCTCAATGTTGAATATGATCATAATGTATATATAAAATGTACCAATAAAATCAATGTTAAAATAAAAAGAAGTATGGAGGGCCAAGTATGTAGCTCAGTGATTCCAGCATCTGCCTTGCAAGCACAAAGTCTTGAGTTGGATCCTTGGTAACCACATGACACAATGCCAGGCATGATCTTTCACACCTGTAATCCCAGCACTCAAGAGGCAGAGGCAAGAGGATTGCTGTGAGTTTGAAGTTAGCATAGGAGTAAACTCAGGGCCAGCTTGAACTACAAAACGAGAACCTGTCTCAAAAAACAAACAAAAAACAACAACAACAAAAAGAAGTACAGAAATGGCTTCCATGGAAAGGGACAGGGTACATTTTCCTTCTTTCTGGCCATCCAAGCTAGGTCTTCTGAGAGATCATGGAAACAACTAAAGGGGCTCATGGCGGTGTCCACACGTGTGCATACAGGCCTTTCCCTTATAATGTAGGAGTCAAGACAGGGTTCTTATTGCTCTTATGAGGAAGCCCTAACGCAACGCAGGCCACTAGGAGGCATTTGTTGATATGTTAAGGAGTTTGTGGTTCCACATTCTGCTGCCTCCAAGCAACAAAAAGCTGAAAGATGAGTATGTCTCAATGGATCCACTTACTCCCACGTTTCAAGTATGTCATTGAATAGGTTCTTCACAACCAAACAAAAGAGCACCTAATTGTATCATTCAAGCTAAAGAGCACAGAAATAGCATCACAGATCAAAGCTGCATTCTTTTTGTAATTGCCTCTCAAAAATACATCTCTCTCTTGTCACTATCACCTTATACTCTGCCTACACAAACAAGAGTACTCTACAAGCCAAATCAAACAAAGCCAGGCATGCTGGAACCACACTCTTTCAACAATGTATGGACTTTTAGGATTGCTAGTCTATAAGGGCTACATCTCAATAGACTGTCAAAGGAAAGATATATTTGTTCAACTCCAATGTCCCTCTAATCTAGGAACTCAGTAGGAAGTTGAGAATATAATGGGAAAATCACAAAGGACTAAAAAAATTGTACTTACATGTGGACAAGACAAAAGTGGTTATTTCATGTCACACTTCCATTGGGAAGGGAAGAGTATGGTGCATGAATGTACCTGTGCACAGCCCCAGTCACACTCCAAAACCACATCCAGATGGTAGCAAAATTCCCAAAGCCACAGATCTGCTGATGACAGCCCATCGCACTGGCTGGGGGACCCATGTGTCAACTGCTCTTTGGAAGTGAACTGGAAAAGTGCAAACAGCCACAATTCAGGCCTGGCTTAACACTTCCAGACAGGGGTCCTGGGAGCCGTTATGGCCAAGACCACCTTTGCCAATCGCCCTGTCTCAGCAGGGACAGCAGCCAACAGAGCATCACAGTGGGAAAGCAGGACTACGTGTTTCCCAGATTGGGCAATAATGTGGGCACACAGAGGGTTTTTTTTTTAAGTTAGAAAAGAAAGAAGAGAGGCTCATTTGTCACAGGGCACGATGGAGCCCTCCAGTGTGAACAGTTGCTTTGGCTGTGAATAGTTACTATTGACAAGCTGAGGAAATACAAGATCCTTCCTGCATCTTAATTCTGGGTACTGAGATCAGACACAAAAACGGTTTGGGGAACCACAACTGATCCTTGCCAAAACTTTTATTGGTTCATGGTACAATAAAAATGAATGGAAAACAGTGACAATGCAGAGAGATTCCTATAAAGCTAAACATAATCATAACTATGGTCTTATTTCTTCAAAAATAACTTTCTTTAATGTTAAGATGTCTTTTGTCTTGAGTATTTATAGAGCCATGTATAAGGTAAGAGTTGTATTTACTCTGCTTGATTTTAAATGTTGTGTTGGCAAAATAATGAGTTCATCAGCAATGTCAGACCTTGGCATCCTGTGGGGGACTTTTAGCAGGAAGGGATGCTTAATGACTGGAGAAGGCCAATGGCTTCTCACCACAGACCATGCTGTCCCCAACTATCTTTGTCATCGATGTAAGGCACTGGAGTCTGTAATTACAATTAAAATTTAAATTTGAACCTTTATCTTTCTCAGAATGCAAGTCATCCCAAAATACAATTCGAAGAACAGAATGCAGGAGACACTCTCTGATTGCGACTCATAAGAGCAGATCATCAGAGTGGCTGTGATTAGTGTCATTTCAGAAAATTGTCCCCTGAGCACTTTTTCTCCCTGGGAGTCTCTTTCCAGGCATCCTTTTCGTCAGGCTTTTAGATCATCTTGTCCTTCATCCCACAGAGGGCTTTTTTCTTCTTGTTTTTAACTCTCCTGACCTATGGCACCTCATTCTTCCAATTGGAGTCATTTACTGGAGAAGCTCTCAGGGACCACATGACAGGAGATGGAGTTCTAGCTTGGGAATTATGAGTCCACAGTTCCAGTCCCAACAAAGAATTCTTTGCTTTTAGGCATTTTTGAGTCTTTAATTTCTGTTGAGCTAAATGATGTCTAATGTCTCTTCCAGTTCTAAACATCTGCTCACAGCTGAGTCAGAAGCAAATGTGTCTGCATTTGTTTCATAAGCATAGAAATTCTCCTAGATTTCAGGCAATGAGTTATCTGGCACTCTATGCTTGGACGAGTGTGTGTCTTTGTCTTTTCATTCTATTTACCCATATTTCATTAATTTATTCAGTAGCTTGTTGTTCATCGAATGTACTTGAAAAAGTCAACTGTTTTCTGGCTGTGTGCACATGAAGAAGCAGTTGCTGCTTAGTGTAGACCCGGTCTGCTTCATCTTTTGCTTCACAGTCTTCATTTACCTACTCGATATTCTGAGGTATTGTGAGGTATTCCCTGCACCATGTTTTGTGTATACTTCTGCTGTGAAACTCGTGCAGCTGCATTGCTTTGAGCTCTTGTGCACCTTCCTCCCCATCTGAAACATGATTTTCTTGAGGTTGGTAACTTAGTCTATGTCTGACACCTGCTGCAGTATGATACATAGGAAATGTTTCCCCCTGGACAACAGCAATGGTAACAATTCCTCCCACAGGTATTCTGTGCTCCACCCAAGTTTGCCTATATTATTCCACAGTAAACTAGAGCTTTATGCTCTCATTTGTTCATTATTCTTATCTCCACTATACTGTCCAGAAACAGAGAATTCAAGTGATCTGGCCAAGTTCACACAGCTGGTAAGTAACACAGTTGAGGTTTAGCCAGGCAGACTGGTGCAAAACTCCATCTAATAAGTGTTATACAATATGGCCTCTCTTTTTATTGAATAAGTCATTAATAAGCATTGGCTCCACAGGAAGGTGGACATAACATAATAGGCAATAATTATATCCCATATGTAATGTAGAGAGCAGAAATTTTTTCTCATCCCTAGATCCTGAAGTCCTACTTAACATATCATTTTATAGCTAATACAGTACCTTCTACTTCTACCTTCTACCTACTATTGTGCAACAGCTATATTACACTAATTACATAACACTTTGGGAGAATTCCATGATAAACTCCTCCACTGAACTGAACATACTTTTTATTTCCAAAGGACTGTTCTAATCCTCCTTTCAAATCAGTCTGCTAAGTTTAACTTGTAAATACATTTATTTGAGTAGTGCAGGTTTTAGTTGGGTGGGAGATTGCAATTAAATTGAAAATTCATGATTTTGGTAATGAGAAAAAACTTCAAGATGTGACCTAGATTGGAAGTATTTCAAAGAATAAGTGGACAGATAAAAATGCACATTCAGTCTTTATTATTTGCTAAATATTGACTGAATACGCACTAAATGGTGGGCTGCTCACAAATTAATTTGCCAGTTCAGTGTGCAAACTCCACTGAGGTTTCCACTAGCTGGACTCAGCCCTCGGTTAATTTCATCACTGCTTGAACAGACTAGGTGAAAAAGAAGATGAATGATATCTGAAATTAATATTTCCCCCTCCAGGGCTAATCTTCAAATCAGATCTTATCAATTTTTTTATCCCATTCCCAAATCAAATAATTTCAGACACTGTATCCTGGCTGCATTTGAAACAGAAATCCCCATGGTCTGAGACTCACAGCTGTGGTTGAGTTGTTCTTTGCCCAACTCAGATGCTAGTTCATTAATTTGGGCTTAGATTTCAGCTTACACTCCCAGGGACAGAGGGTGAGCACCAGGGTTTGGCTTCCCTGAGGATCTGGAAGAGTTAGATCTAAATACACCAGTGCTTCCTTTCCAAGATGCCACAGCAGCTTGAGAAGAGTCCATTTTTATCGGCCATTAAATTGTTCTCTCTTTAAAGCCATTCCTTGGAAATGTGGCACTCTGAGCATCTCAAAGCTCTCACGGGCTGTTACAATGTCACTATTCAGAGTTTTGTAGGAGCCGGATGCAGGAACGTCACAAACAGGAACTAGAAGGCTTCTGGGGTTCCCGAGGACTCTGCAGCCACAGACCACTGGCAGAGGGCAGCTCCTGCTCCAAGAATAAAGGACAGAGCCAGGCATGAATGCATCTGGGACAAAGAGCCGAGGGAGGCTGGGCGCATTTTCCACAGAAGATGAAAAGCTGTAATCAACAAAACCACCCAGTTCCTTTCTCTTCCTTTTGTCCCTGCTAATCTTCTGTCAGCATTACTGAATGAACCACACTGTGGTACATTGGAAAAATGGTGTAAAACATAGAAATGTGATTTTACTGGGAAATGGGAGACAAAATTTGGATAGTCCTTCACCCTATTTCCTACTTTTATTAACAAAGTAACCTAGGAGATAAAGAAGCAGATTTTCTGACAGAAACTTGAGTTTAATTTTCAGTTGACTTATTCTTGGGACCCCAAATGTTCTATTATTCAAAAACAGTACCATTGTTACTGAAGTGATTTTTGTATGGGCTTGCCTACATCTTTTCCTTCCAAAACAAACAATACAGAAGAAACAAAAATAAAACTAAGGAGATTTAGTGAGGGACCATGATCAAGAAATGAAATATGTTTAAAAAATAATGACTTCATTTTAATCATCCTAAGCAGACTCTCAAGTCATCGTGATCACTAAACCACTATATTATTTAAACCAGAAAATAAAACAAAATCCAATTCCACAGTATCTAAAGCTAGGACATCTGGTTGCTGGGAATTTAGCTCAGTGGTTCTAATGTCTGCTTAACAAGCACAAAGTCCCGAGTTTGTTCCCCAGTACCACATACCACAATGTCGGGCGTGGTGGCTCACACCTGTAATCCCAGCACTCAGGTGGCAGAGGCAGGAGGATTGCCAAGAGTTCGAGGTTAGGCTGAGCTACCTTGTGAGTTCAGGGCCAGCTTGAATTACAAAGGGAGACCCTGTCTCTAAAAGAAAAATACATACCTAGGACATCTGGGATCTAATGTTCTTTGGTGTTGTGCTATTGTTACTGTGCATGGTACATGTTCCCAACAGCACAATCATTATACAGCTTTACTGCACTCACTAAAACCAGGGCTCATCAGTAACACTCACACAGTAATGAAGAATCACTAGCATCTTTCTCAGAGGTTGAAAGCAAGTCACAGAATCCCTTTTTCCTCCAATGGCAATACTCAACAAAAAGTCATTTCTTTTGAGAGTATAAAATATATTGAACAGTAGAGTACTTTAGAACATCTGAATTTCACTTAAAACTGATAACCATGAGTATGTATTTGACTTATGAACAATATTAACAAAGTCTAGAAAACTGACATTATCCTAAATTTCCATTTGCTCATTTAAAAGAAAGTAGAGGTTTTCTCTTTGCTTAGTTAATCCAGATCACATCATTTTTTTGGAAGGTGATTAATTTGGGTTCAGAGCTGAGATCTCCTACTAAGAAGTCTGGAGGTTCCCTTAAGGCAATCTACTGGATTTCATTGCATTGCAGTTACCTCCACCCTTGCTGGAGATGAGAGAACATTTGTCCTGGATCGCTTATTCTATCCAGACCAAAAGGTATACAGTCTCAGTCAGATGGGACATCATCTTCTGGTGTACTAACTCTGAACAGATGGCAAGGTGAAGACGCAGCATTCCCCTTCACTTATTCTGTATGACCCCAGGAAAGGACATTGGTGTCTCTAATTCTTAGCTTCTAATCTGACCACAGACCTCCCAAGCATATCCGATGGTTCAGTGGGACTTACAATACAGCAACTTTGCTAAGTACTTAACAGAACCCCCTTTCCCCAAAAAGACTGTCAGAATGCCTATTATTTGGTGACTCAAAAAAGCACAGAAATGACAAAAGGAGGGAAAATGATGAGTGAATATAAAGACAAAACTAGATGGACACACACAATGTCATAGCCACATCATCTGCTATACAAAAGCTATGTAGATGGGCTGCCTGTACTACTTACTATGGCAGTCATGTTCCAAGATAGTGCCTTCTATCCATATATAATAGGGTGAATATGAATAAACAGTGCCATAGCTAACCAGACATTGTGTGCCAGACCTGTGAACCAGCATTCTGAGAGGTTGAGATGAAAGGGTTACAAATTCCAACTCAGCCCAGTCATCCTAGAGACTTAGCTAGACCTTCTCTCAAAATTTAAAAAGAGGTGAAGAAGATAGCTTCCTGTGAAGATTGTGTATTTAATTCCCAGTACTGTTTGTTAAAGAAATGAATACAATGGTAAGGCTGGTGATGTGCCTTTACAGCCTGGGAAGCAGACCTGCTCTAGACTTGCATTCCTGTAGCATGAGCTCAGTGTGCATTTCCATTTTGCCATCTAGAACAGTCAGACACCAACAGAGGTGACAACTCAGGCAATGGATTCAGCCTGAGGACTACACAGAAGCCCAGTGGGATCCAACTCATCCCTTTTTCTACTCATAATCCAGGACAGGATAAGGGGCAGGATGACAGCCTACAAAGAAGATGAGCACTGGTCCTCACTAACCCTAATCTAATCCACTGGGTACAAGCCCATGTGGGCAGAGAGGGAGCGTGGGTCAACTTATATAACTCTATAGAAGAGAAATGAAGAAGAAAATAAAAACCCTATTGGTACCTCCAGCACATTTGAATAAGTCACTATCCTTATACCTGAACTTCACAATAAAACTTCTCAGTTTGAGAGTGCCATGCAGAAGATATGTTTGGCCTTGTGTTTGAGTGTTCATGTGGACAGGAAGCTCTGGATGTTCTCAGGGCTGCTGGTGTTCTGAGAATCTCTGTATTTCCACAGACTTTGGGATGAGAAACCTAACTGAAGCTTAAGCCAGCAGGTCCAAACCTTAACTTCTCCCATAGACAGCAACAGGGACCCAGACCATTGACTCAAAATGGTGACGTGGCTAGACTTGAGTTGATGGCAGCAAAATTCATCCATTCTTTAGTTCTCTGATTAGTCAATGTTTCTCCAGTATTTAGAAGGAAATAAAGAGTTCTAATAGTTCAACCCAGACACTTATGTATAAAAATTAAAAATAATAGCAGAGAATAATAGCACTCTTCCATAATCCCAGTTCTCTGGGAAACTAAGGCAAGAGGATCCTAAATCTGAACCCAGCCCAAGCAACCTGTATGAAAATATAAAACAATATGAGACATAGCTGAGTGCAAAGGCTCTGGGTTCCAGTACCACTAATAAATTGGAGAATCTATGCTTTAAGATAAATGCATTACAGCTGAACCTGTACATCTGATATTAGCTGGGCATAGAGGTTGTAAACTTTCTAAAATTCATAAACTGGCAATAAATTTAGTCATAAACAGAATGTATTAGACTGGCATAAAATAGTTCCAAATTAACTGTTTGTAACAGGAACTGAGACTACCTTGATAAATAACATCAGTTTTTCTCTGGAAAACAGAAAATCTAGCATCTAATTCCACATGACAAATGCTTTCTGAGATGCAGCAGAAAGCTCTGAAGCCACAGAAAGGGAAACCAGAAAGAGTGGCATAAGAAATTTGATCTGAGTTGAATCAGGGTGATAGCTAAAAACTTGCCTAGTGACAAAGATGACCAGACATTCCCAAAGCTAGATCCAACAAGACAGCTTTCTGGGTTGCTCTCTCCACCTCTAAGAACTAAAGCTCCTAGAGCTACAGCATCATTGTACTACTGTGTCTACGTGATCCTAGTAACTTGTTCCTACCCCCTCTACTTTTTTCTTGGACATAGGCTCATTTTGTAGACTTTTTTTGCCCCTTACTGACAGAGAGTTGGAATGGAGTGCAAAATATCCTCAGAACTAGGCAAATACGAATCTGGACAGGAATGTCTGGGTCTTACACCTAGAGATGAGTGAAGAGCAAGAAAGATTTGATTAGCCAAGAAAAAAAAAATAAGAAGAAAAAACCACATTCTGTTCACTGTACATTGCAGAATCTTTCTTAGAAGAAATATAGAAGTAATCATGGCATAGAGGGAAAGGGGAAAAGAGTAATGTCAACAGAAAGTGGGGCTGGGCTGGATCAAATGGTTCTCTTTGTTGAAAATAGGCTTTCTCTTAGAAGCACCTGACTTGAGGGATGAGCTAGAGAAATAGAAATTTTTCCTAGGAACATTTTGATGTTTTATAAAAATGAAACATATGAGCCATAACACAGCCATCCCAAAGGATATGCCAGTTCCCCAAGAAAATGCACAAAGCACGTGTCCATTGATGGAAAGCTAATGTGTCCTCACAAGCATCCATCCAGAAATATTGTGTGCTCCAGGCAGGAAGACTATAGGGCTGATCATATGCAAACTAAATGCCTGAGAATTTTCTCCAATAATTAGCCTTTTCCCTTCTTTTTTTTTTCTTTTCCCTTCTCTTCTCTTTCTTTGTCTTTTTTTCTTTCCCTCCTTTGGCTCTCCTGTCTTTCTTTTTATTACCACAAATCTGCAACTCATAATAGTTTTATTCATTGGGAGAATTAGTAAATCACATCTGGATCACTTTTACTCTCCACTTCCTTCAGAGAATTTCCCATCTCCACAAAGTCGACCTCCCTATTTCTTAGTAAAGTAAGATATTTTCTATAGTAAAACACTGTCTGTTTACTTTCTGCTCTATTATAACACCATGCTATATGTATCTTTCTCTGTCTGATTACTTTAAGTTAATATTATAATCTCAAAATGCATATGTTGATGAGCATATGGACTATGTCAATAATTTAGCTATTGTAAATTGTACTGCTACAAACACAGGTAAATATAATGGCCATTATGATCACTTGAACTGTTTTGGAAAGATACTCAGAGAAGGAATAAATGGGTCAAATGTAATTTCTATTTTTTAATTTTTAAAGAAGTCATCATACTATTTTCCAATGGTTGTGTTAATGTGCATTTCCACTGGCAACACGGAAGGGTTTCTTTTTCCCCACAACTTTGCCAGCATTTGCTCTTTTTTGAGTTCCTTATGGTAGCCATTCTTACTGGAGTAAAACAGAATCTTAGTATTGTGGCTTGCTTTTCTCTAATGGCCAAGCTGAATGGTTTTTGGTGACCATAGCCCCTGGGTTACTCATGGTTACCATAACACAGCTGCATACATTGATTCAGGACCTAGAACAGCTTCTTTCTCCCCTATAAATCAATCTCTGAGGGGCCCATAGAAAGATACGACCTATTTCTTTGCCAGCATGATGTCCAGATATGTCCCCTTTGTCTCCTTCTTCCCTTTGTCTAATCCATTTGGGTTTAAAATTTTGTTAACACACTTATGTTCCCAACTCTTCTACCTGTGAATTCCAGGCATTAATAGGCCCCTGGACTCAATCTCAATCTTCAGCTATACTTTCCATTCATGAACAAGGTCATTCATGACCTTAGCTCTTTCTCCTTAAAAAATGACCTAGGATCCAGAGTGCTAAAATCTTTTGTCAGTTATAAGTAGGAGGAGAAGATAAGAACAATATCCATGATAATTGAGCTTAATTCAGTATCTTCATCATCTACTCCAAAAGAACCAGTACCTGGTCTCCAGCACACTGTGTGTCTTGGGGCCTCTCCTGCACACTTTCACAAGAATACTTTGGCTGTCACTGACATTGTCCTTATTCTGACCACTTTCTATTTGTCTGATACTCATATATTGTGCTAAGCATATTTCATGCACATTTGTATTTAACTTTAACTATGCTTTCTAGTATATTTTAGGACCACCATTTTCAGTGCATGAAGCAGGTGTGGGAAAGAGGGCATACGTTGACTTAGTAAACTCTGAGGAAGAAGGATCTTTCTCCAGCCACAATCTAATTCCTGATCCAACTTCCACCTTCCAAACTTGCTTCTTCATTTACACAGGTTGTTGCCTCTCCAATATATGACTCTGCTACTTTCCTCTCTGTCTACAAAGAAACTTAACTCTTTGATGAGGGTGAGGGTGTTTTTTGTTTTTTTTTTTTAATCCTGCAATTCCCATTTCATTTTTTACTCAAATGTCAAACTTCTTTGAAAAGTAGAAAACTCATGCTCTCACTGTCTCATTGTTGCTTCTTCCTCAGCTTACTTTACCCTATCATAGAAAATTGTTTTATTTCTTCTACTTTCTAATCCACGGTACTATGGCTTTCCTACTCTGGGTCCCTCTTCTACTATGCAAACCACTAACTCAGTTACCATGTTCTCTCGTTAACTTTTATATTTTTCTTTCAATTTATTCTAATTTTTCCTCTCATAATCTCATCATTGTTGCCAGTTTTATGTGCAACTACATTTAATATTATATCTAAAAATATTTCCCCTAAAATTGATCTGAATTAACCAATAAGACCAGAAATTATTTGTTTGTTTGTTTCTTTAGCAATACTAGGTAGTCAACTTGTTTTTTCTTTTCTTTCTGTTTATTTCTCTGTCTCAGACAGGGTCTCAGTAATTCCCCAAATTGCCCAAGCTGGGCTGAATCTTGCAGTCCTTCTGCCTCTGCCTCTCTGAGGATAGGGGTTACAGACATGCACCACCAAGACGAGGTATATTATACACTTTCTTTACTCTAACCCACAATTTTTAGGTACTTAGAAGCCCAGAATAGTTGTTATTCCTTTTAGAGGATTATATGAATTTGAATCCTGGGCTTATAAGACCCCACTGACTGGAAAGAAGAGAAACTACAGAAGATGATATAGGTAGTGATGCCACATTGATGGTTTCCTTACAGAAACAAACCAAGCGGAGTTTCTTCAGGGGATCATTCTGGGGTTCTGTGCAGATGGAGAAACCTCTCAAGGGAGCAGTATAGGCCATTTGGGGAAGAACGGACACTGAGCAGTCAGGGCAGGCAGGAAGTGAATCCTCTACTCTCAGGACCTGGCATGTGGTTAAATAAGCTGGGAACTCCATGTAATTATTAGACTATCTCTTAAAAATCTGGGTTATGACTGGAGATCTAGCTCAACTGGTACCGAGCCTACCTTGGAAGCACAAGGGCCTGAGTTTAATCCCTGGTACTGCAAAAAGAAATGAAATGAATTTTTTTTTTAAATAAAAATCTAGGTGCTTAAAAAGACCAGCTTAAAAAGTGTGAAGTGCCTTGACTCTGGCAGCCTCTCCTCTCTTTTGGTTTCATTTTCCTAACTTGAAAAAGTAAAAGCTTGGACCTGAAAGAAATATTGAAGAAGACTAAAGTATTTGGAAAAAATATACTCAAAGTAGAATTATATAGGTGTATTGTGTGATGGAAAGATAGTGAATATTTTGTGAATGTCTTCAGTTGTGTTCTTGTGACTGCCTCAGTGTTGTGAATCAGTTTAAAAAGTTCACCTTCCTAGTGATGCTGACTTTGGGAAAAGTCCCAGGGTTGCACTGTCACATTCGGTGAGTGGGGTGGGTGAGGGCAATGCTGTTACCAGCTTGACTTAGTGATGAGGGGAACTTAGCAGCTCTGTCCACTGTTTCTTTGATCCTACCTAGTAAAGACCCTCATTGAAGAGGACTTCCAGAACTACTTCCAAAAACAGCAAGAGGATGAGGGTGTCCTCTAAGCAATGGGGAGTACAGCAGGGAGGACATATCAATGTATATTTTACTGCATAATTTTTTAAAGTTTACACATTCACCATATATTTTGATCTCTTCAATACATTTTCCTTTGCTGTACTTAGAGCAAAACTATGCTTTTCATTCTCATCTTTCCTCTATTTCTTTCTTTCTGTTCTTTGAAGAACTGAGGGCTTTACAGAAGATTTGTTTGATTCAAGGTACAAAATGTGGAAGATCCTCTCCTAGCAAAGCCATCTGCTTCACAGTCAGATTCCCCCAGACATCTGCTTGTAGCAAATATGACATAACATTTCCAGGCAAACTGCAAGGCCCGGATGCCAGTGCGCTAGCTGTTCTTGGACTATTCTGTGCGATGAAGGCTTTGATCTCGGCAACTGTAAACATGGATTCTGATTTATTTCAGTACAAGATAATTCAACTTTTTGTGAAATACAAGGAGTCACTTTCTGGATAAATCCACTCTCCTTTTCTGGAAAACTGAAGGCCACTCCCTGTTGTAATGCAATCTGTCTTTGTTCTGGCTTTATTCAGTACAAATAGTTTGAATGATGCTCACTTTCTTTTAGATGTATCTGTAGCAATATGAAAAAGAGAAAAAGGAAACAGCCGCCAGTTTCAGGACAGCCCCCTCTGTTCATCTGTAGCTAGAATTCAAGCTTAGAACAATATAGCAATGAGCAATACTAAGCCTCTACCGGGGAAGATGGCATTTTACAGAGAGTCAGTCATCTGGCTATTCCGCATTAATGAATGCTTTCTGTATGTTTCTTTAGATGAAACTGATTCACTCAGCAGATGCACACAAAGCAGTTCAAAATTCAGGAAAATGACAAGAAAAATCATCAAAAACAACAAATGCAGACTGAGTATTCCTAAATATCCCGGCGTTTCCGCCCCTCCCATCTGTCTCAACCAGGTAGAGCAAAACAGCTCTTTGCGGTTTCCGATGGAAGCAGTTCTTTCCGAGAACAGTGCCAGCCAAGATGTTTTAAAATGTTGCTGAATGATTAAACACAAATCCTTAAATGCAGAAAGCTGGGTTTTTTTTATTAAATATCCTAGAGCAACTCTGTCTGCCCACACTTGCGTCCATGTCTGGCTGCTGGCTGATAAACATGGTGGCTTTAAGATATTCCTTATTAGCATGCCTGTATATTTCTACCTCCTCCAGTCACACAAGGCTGATTGCTATCTGTTAATTGAATTCTGTGCCAGCAACTGTGTCTTTGTGTGCTTGCCATTATAATTTCAAGGATTGTAACTTCATTTCCTATTTACAAACAAAACCGGCAGAAATATAAAGTTACATATTTATGCAGCCTTAAGATATGTAGGTACTAGCATATGTGTATGTATGTTAAGGAGAGACACTTAAAATAGTATATATTACAGAAGGATACAATTTTATAAGCTACTCCAAAGTTTCCATATAGAAACATACATGTCTCACCATTTGACAGTTTTCTGAGCATTTTAGAAGCAAGCATTTTTATTTTTCACACAATAATCAGATCTGACATGATGGGCAGAATACTCAGTGAACAGTTACGAGACTGTTCATTTATAAACCTGTCTTTTCCCAGAGCATACACGCATAAGGCACAGTGACTTAGTCAGCCATCAGCTTTCAGAGTACCTGTATCTCACTTGGACATCTCATGTAATGAAACTAGGGAAAATGAAGCAGTTGCAGGGAGCCCAGAAAGGAGCGGGGCTACGGACATCCCCTCAGTCTAGGGCTATGTCTTCTGTTGGTGCCCAGTGGCCTGTTGTAGAAAGTAAATTACTTACTACAATTCTCTAAGATTCAGACAATTTCCTAAAGCACTGTAGAAGTTGCATGTTTTTCTGTAGCTAAGTAATATGTCCAGTGATGTGTTTGATGGCTCACTGGTAAGGAAAAGATACTAACCTACTAGCATAACTAACCTCTCAAGATACTTTCCACATAAATCATTCAATAGATGTTTATCAGTTCATGGAAGACAGCAGGAATGAGTTTGATGCTTTAAATATTCTAGGGGAGATATGGCTGGATCTTGACTATTCTGACTACTGTCTACAGTGGTGATCAATTTACACAGTGTGGACCTTTGTACTTCCTGATACAACATTCCTCCTTAAGAGCCCCAACGATTGTGATAAGGCATGATGTACTATTTACATGAGCCAGAGTATTCAGAGGCTTTTTCTTACGTGAGAACAGTTGGGTTAAAAGTGCAGAGTATCTTTACTTCTAAAATGAAAATGACATAGCAGAAAAAAATTTAAAATGACTAATTTAATCAATGAGCATGATTGTTAAGGAATCTAGTTATACTGGAAATGATTTCTATCTTACTGGAATTGCTGCTTTTGTCCTCAGGATCTGTTAATCTAGACTAGCCTAGGTGGCCATCAGCAAAAAAGTGGTAGCTTGAGGAGTTGAGATCTCTGAGATAAAGTTAGCCACAGGTACACATGAGAGAGGCCCAAAGACAAGCTCTCAGAGTTACTTCCATAGCTCAGACCCCACACATGGCGTTATTGCTTACTACCACTCTGCATCTCACACTGTCAGCTTAAAACTCCAAAGGTACATTGTTGGAATGTTAAAAAAAACCGGCTCAAATTTTCATTTCCACAGGCACTTAATTGTGCCAATTTCTATTGATGTAATGGTCACACATCAAGTGTCTCAGAAGAAATTTAAAATAGAAGTTTGGAGTTTAGTAAAAAGAACAAAGCTACAGAGGCAGATGTAGGAGTTGTTTGCATAGAGCTGAGAAAGTGGAAGTTATAGAAACTGAACAGATCACGGAGAAAATAAGTAACTGAGTACAAAAGAAAGAAACTCAAAGAAGAAAACGTTTTACATTTCAGAGGAATGTAAGGGAAGGAGACCAGGAAGTGACTCTACACTTAACCAGAGAAAACAGTGTCAGGCACCAGACACTAAGGATAAGGAGAAATTTCAGAATGAAGAGATTCCACAAGTTAACTGATAAACAGTGAGTATGGAGGAGAAAAGCATTTCAGCACTTTCCCTCTCTGCTATCATTTGTATTCATGTAGGCTCATCTTTCGTCCATTTATACCTAGCTAATGAAGGCTAGATACCTAGGTAATCTATTAAAATAATCAAAACTCAACAAAAATTAACTTTCACTTTGTCTTCCCTTGGAGATAAACATTCTCCTGACTCTCTAATCTTACATTATAAGTGTATAGTCTCTGTGAATATTAAGTCCCTAACCGATACATACTTCCAGGGCAGATCTCAGAACCATTCTTCCCCCAATAAATAAACAATCTAGGTGCAGACACAAGGTTGTTAACTTGATTCAAGGTCATAGCCCTTCAGTTTGTTTGAGGTTAACAGCTATAGGAATATGCTAACCAAGGCCACAGGAGACATAAACAATCTTAAATATTTTCTTGTTAATTATTATGCAAATACAACTAATAAGGGATAAAATTATTTTTTAAAATATCAACTACCAACAATTGGGTCAACCTGAGAAGCCAGCCTGAGGAATACGAAAGGAGGAAAGGAGAAAGACTAATTTTTAAAGTCAGATGCCTACTTTGTATTCTCCTGTGTCCAGATGGTAACAAACCTACTACTTTTGAGAACTGCACAGGAATTTTCTGTCTCCTTATCTCATTTTCAGATAACTCTAAATAGTTTTAAGTTCCCAGAACAGAATGCCCCCTTCTTTGGACACAGATAGAGGAACTTCACTCCACCATGTATTGTTTAACTCAACTTCTGTAGAGCTGGAATAGGTAGGATGTGTCCATCAACTACTTTCTGTGATTTTTTTTTTTTTGTTTGGGGTTTTTCTGGTTTTGTTTTTGGTTTTTTGGTGAAATTAGCTTTTCCAAAATACTTACAGTCAGAGAATACTACACTACTAGAACTCAAAAGAATTCAAGATTGTTTATGTCCCTGCTTTAGTCTGTTGATGGGAAGATACATTTCCTCCAACTCAAGTTGTGAATTTATGGACAAGAACTCCAGTTTTCTAAATTTAACTGTCACTTTCCATGTAAACCTTTCATCCCTCCCCAGAAATTCTGACTTTCCTGGATTTGTCTCGTGTCCAGGCCCATTGGATTCTGAGTTAATAGTTTGACTGAAAAAGCTGAGATGGTTTTAGGCTAGAACTGAATGCATTAAGAAACACAACAAAAGTACTGTTCTCAAAGTTTAAACCATACAAACACTACCTGCCTAAATTTGGGGTCATAAACGGCTGGACTTGGTTTGCCACCTTACATGCTGGCTTTCCAAGCAGTACAGCTGGATGGAACTTTGTGAACCCCACCAAATGTAAGCCTGGCTTTACAATGGCACCAAGCACAATTCCCAGCCTATCAATTTACTTATATTTAAGCTAACTTCTCTGCTGCTAAGAGTTCTTCCTGCAGAGAGAAAACAAAAGCTTTTCTACCAGAAGATGAGTAAAACCAAACTACTTCTTTATGGATCTATCACCAGGATTCTCAGGGTCTACAGGCTATATATTACTCTTGTACAAAATATCAGCTTTTATAAATTTTTAAAGTTTAATATGATTTGATTTAGGCTTTAATATTTATTCATTCTTTACCTAATATAACTTCTAGCTGTCAACATTAAGGTATTGTCTCAATTCAGTGAATGAGCAGAAGTTTCTATGAAAATAAACACCTCAACATTTTCTAATTATTTACATAATTAGCTATTTTTTTTCCTTTTTGAGTTTATTGATACTTTTTAGATATATGTTATGATCACATTCAACTTTGATAATTTGTACCTGTAAGTGATATATTTTGATTCTCATTTTTTCCCATTCCTTTGGCCTTCCTACAACTCCTTCTCCATATACACGGCTTTGTTTCTACTTTTTTTGTGTTACCATCATGTTTTTTCTTTCCTTTCTTTATTTTTCTCTACACCACTATTTCCCTTTTCTCTTTGAACATTTTCTTCCTATTTCACAATACCCATCATAGATTGTGGACCTCATTTATACCTTCAGTTTCTCATACTAGAGAAACAATATGGTATTTATTTCACATCTGTGTCCTATTTAATTCACTAACGAATATGTACTCAAATTACATACACTTGAGATAAATATCTCTAATTTATCAATCTTGATGGCTGAGTCATACTCCATTTTGTAAGAAAAACACATCTTCTTTATCCAGTCTTCAGCTGATGAGTATTTGGGCTCCTTCCAAGATTTAACTCTCACAGGGCCGGGGAGTTAGCTCAGTGGTTCCGGCGCCTGTCTTGCAAGCACAAGGGCCTGGGTTTGATTCCCCGGTAACCACATAACAATACTGGGTGTGGAGACTCACCCCAGCGGCAACCAGTACCACATACCAGTGCCGGGCATGGTGGCTCACGCCTGTAATCCCAGCACTCGGGAGGCAGAGGCAGGAGGATTGTGATGTGAGTTTGTGGCTGAGCTCAGGGCCAACCTGAACCACAAAAGCGAGACCCTGTCTCAAAAAAAACCTAAAAAAAAAAAAAAATTAACTCTCACAAATTGTGCTGTTAAAAATATAGGTGCACATATGTCACTGTGATATGATGCTTTTAGTTCTTTCCTATTTATCCCTAGTTAGCTCTTTAAGTGCAAGGAATTCCAACATATAAAACTATTGGAGATATGTATATGTGGAAATCTAAAATAAATGTTGACTGTTCATCTTCAACTCATGATTTACCCAAAGCATTTGTCTAAGATTTTATGCACTAAAAAGTGCACTAGACACTCAGAAGCACAGTATATTTTACAAAGCAATTAAGAATCAGGAAAGTAAAGTAGCATGACAGGGTTGAAAAGTTACTAAATGTTGACTCTAACTTTTTCATTGAATGATGCAGTGCATGATACCTAAAGGAATACATCATAAAATCAAGATCTCTTACAACAAAGGTTACAAGAAGTGATTTAACATTTTTTTAGTAAATTTTGTACTCATCTCATGCAAGGTTTTTCTCAGAAACTTTCAAAATCATACTCAGTTCTCAATAGCTGTGATTTTTTATGCAATCAACCAAAATATGTACTCTCAAAATACTTATTAAAATCAGGTTTGCAGAACCAGCTCAGGAGCTGAACCAGCTCCTGAACAGAATCAGCTCATCCTCCTATCTATCCTGTGTTCCACCTCTTCCTTTTTTTCCAGTTATCCAGACAAGTGAAAATGAGAGAAGTATAAAGAGGTGAAGATAGTGAGCATGAATGCTTTTTGGTTTGCATAAGCAGTTTTATTCACAGGAGAGAAATAGTTTTCATATCTGCTTCATGCTAATTACTGCCCTAGGAGCATTCTTTCAAAGCACACAGAACTAAGATCAGCCAGCTCTCAGGTAGCAGGAAGAATGATCAGCGTGCAGATGGCAGGGGTGAGAAGCATTCTCTGGCACACAAATTATCTGCCATCCACTGGAAAAATACTTCACTTCTCCTTTTTCTAATGCAGAGTGACTGGACATAACTGGTCCACTCTACAGATTGCTGTGATGAGTTTTTCCATTTCTATCTGCTTACATCCCCATAATCCAAAGTTCAAAATACAAAAAGCAAATTAAAATTATAACTGACTTTGAAATTCATTTCTTCCCAATGCTCCCATTTTTCTGAGTGTTCTGAAGGCTGGTTTCCTTAAATAACTTATGCCAGTGACTTAGGGTGAAAAGAAATCATCTTTGCATGGCTATGTATGTTTCACGTGGTGTTGATGCTGCATCAGGAGTTACAGAAGATGATGCTTTTATTGTCCTGGAAGAGTGAGCTTGTGACCCAGCTATGCTACACCAGGACAAAAGACCTGGTTGAACAGCATTTTTTGGGGGGGATCTCCACCTAAAACCTCACATATCTGTAAAAATCCAGTATTTTAAAACCAGGAAAAACATGTATCTGTATATCTCCATAGATAGATATACAAACATATGCCTTGATATGCATAAATGTCAATGTGTATACTATATATTTACACGTACACATGCGTACAAACAGACACATACATCTGCTGTTTGTAACACTCAACTCTGAGGGTAACATGGGAAGATCACGTGACCACCACATAGGTAAACGCTCCTTTTCTGAGAGTGAACTATAGTCATTGGGCCAGTTCACTGACCAAACATATGTAAGGAGACATTCAGACATTGTGTTTTACATGAACAAAGCTTTTGATCATTAATTAAAATGACAATAGTAGATTATATTCTCTGTTAAATTTAAAAAAAAATTCCATTAGCAATCAAAAGCAAAAAGCACAAAAGAAACACTTAAAAAAAGACTGAAAACTTTTTGAAAGATTTTTAAACTTTTTTTTAAAGTAGCTGCCAAAATTGTTTCTCTTGTTTTGTGCAATATCCTGACAGCCTGCTCTTTTAAATGACGACACCAGCTTTTGACAGGCTCATTTCCACCAGCCTAAGTCCAAGTGAGTCATTTGTCATATCTAGGTGTACATATTTGGTCCTGGACCTACAAATCCTAGGCAAGACTCACTTTCTTTTTCACTGAAGTTCTTCCTGGATGGAATTTTTTTTTTCCTGCAAAGTAATTTTGTATTGCTGGTGGTGTTGGCAACACTATATTAAAAGTCAAATTTATGTCAACATCCGCAAATCAACTATCAAATGTTGCTATTAACACTGACATCAAAATCATTAAGAAATTTCCACCGTGTAAATTAATTGTCAGAATTGTATTGGCATGAATACATAATGGCATTATTCATGCAAATAATTAAGAATATGCCTCCTGAAAACAAATGATAAAAATGGAATAAAATGTCATTATTGTGGCATCTCTACATCCATTAGGCTAGGTGTTCAGCATGCAGGACTTCCAGGTCATCCCAGAGAAAGGGACACAATGAGGACAAGTGATTAATGCTGTCAGTGTCCATGAGGAGACTGAGAGCAGGACAGCGGTGTGTGGCAGCCCCGTAACACCAGGCAGCCCTTTTATGGTCCCTCTTTACTGTACAATCATTTCTGCAATTATTGTTGGAAGAAAGGGAGGTAATTTTATTGTTGCCAGTCTGAAATCTCAAGGGGCCACTCACATAAAAAGGTTGTGTTCATTAAGACATTCATGTTATGATAGAACACAGCAGCAAAAAATAATTAACCTGAGTTCTCATAGGTTATCTCTCTCCACCCTACAAAAATGTAATTACCACCCCTCGCTGGATGCAGAGGAGAGGCTGACTATAGAGTTAACAGATGTCTCCAAACCTTCCTAGGAAGAAATCGACATGACAGAGATGGAATTGAGGTTGTGCTGGAGAGAAAACTTCTAACCCCATCGAATTACCATGGTTAAGGGCTTATATGGCACTGCACTTAGTTTAGTGGTAGGCCCTGCTAATGGGGGGGATTTAGAATAGGCCAAAGGATCACTGAGCAAGGAAACCAGAGCTAAACAGAGCAAGTGGAGCCTCTTTGCATTGTTTCCTTACCACCAGATACTCTGAAAGAATCTTTATCTAAAGGACTTCACAATCCCATCCAACTTCACTTGTTAATCAAGAGGATGCAAGGAAAAATGCACAGCCTTCACATACAGTTAAATCATATGGAAAGGGAAGTTTTTTCATTGAAAACTGATTGTGTCATCAACAGGAAAATGTGTAAGGTTCATGGAGGAAGGGAAATTACCCCAGTTCTCTAGAAAGTTGCCTCTCTAGAAAACAGAGAGCTCCTACCTTATGGAGTTTGTTTAAGGAGGTATCACAGCTTCATCACTATTGGGAAGTAAATCTAGACCCTGCTGTGGTCAGTCTGTTAGTGGATAGCACAGACCTGCACATTTCATTTTAAACTGTGAAAAGACCACATCCCACAGCAGCTCACTGATAATATGTGATGACTTGTAAGTATTATGTGTTTTCAAAGCCTTCACTTGTACATAATTTGCATGAAATTTTCCAGTTTAAAAATAGCATGGCATCCAAAATAAAACCCAAAACAATTATTAAATAAATGTCTGCCATATTTTGACCTTCAAATCAGGAATAATTATAAGCCCACAACTAGAATTTGTCATGCAAATCAAGAAAATACTCCATTTGTCCTTAGAAAGTAATGACACAGACCAAACCTAGCTGTCATGGTGAGGAGACAATGGGCAAAGTTCTCAGGATGGACAGTCTTCTGGATCTGGAATATTTTTCTTTCATGAATATTTAAAGAGGAAACAGAGATCAAGTCTTGTTAAGACTAAAAGCCCATTTCCATGCCTCAGTCTTATAAAAGTTCCAAGAAGAAAACTGTGGAAAATGAGAATTTTGAAAGCATTCATGATAAGGGTATGATCTGATTTAGAAAAGAGAATATCTCTCTAAGAAGTGACCTCCATCCTGAATTTCCCTTAAAAAATAAACATTTTTTTCTAAACTATTTTTTTACCTTTTACTTACAGCAGTCATGTACTTTGCATTTTAAGAAAACTGTTATGAGGTAAAGGAGAAACCCAAGAATAATAATGATATACATTTGTCTTCCCTCTTTTTAGGCCATATTTCAGTTTAAGCAAAAAAGAATAAATGGTTCATTGTTACATCACAATCTTAAACCCAGTAGCATTCATCAAACCTGGGTAATGCCTGGTTCCGGTGAAAGACAGAGTCATTATTCCTCCTGCTGTTCCCCACATTGCCCACTGCCCACCTGCAGGTCAGACTGGGATGATGAGCTCTAAGCAGGGTAAATCATGAAGTGGTAGAGAAGAGTATCCCTCTGCACTTAGTATCAGGCTAAAGGACAAGGACAACGCAGACCACCATGTGAGAGGTTGGGCAAAGAGACCAAAAGACCAGCTCAAACAAGGGCATAATAAGTTCATTCCGTGCAAATAATCATTTTCAGGAGACCAGAGGATCAAACTATGGGCAAAAGATCTCATTCCACTGTGGTCAGGAAGGGATGAGAGGCTGGCCAGTTCCGACTAGTGTCATGCTTGGCTTAGGTCCGTTCAAGGCAGGTAGGTAAGAGCCGAAGTAGCTGAGTTACCCAGACAATGGAACAGAAAGCAAGCTCCCTTCAGTTGGGAAGTCAGGGCTCCAATAGGGATGGAGAAGCCCTGAGCATCCACAGGATTCAGGAAGGAAAGAACAGGTCACCTTTTGACCACTCACAAATGCAGAAAGAAACACAGAAAGAGGCATGCTTAAGCTTCTAAAGTGTTCGTCTCATGTAAAAGACCAAATCTATAAAACTATTCACTGCAGAATATGCCAGACCAATGAGGCCTGATGTGCAGATGAGGATTTGTGTGCAAGGATCTCTCTCTCTCTTCTTTTTCTCTCTCTCTCTTTCTCTCTCTCTCTCTCTGTCTCCCTCCCTCTTTCCTTTATCTCACACTACCGAGGACTGAATCCAGAGCTTTCACATTTAACTACTTTTTGTTTGTTTGCTTTAACTTTGAGAAAGTATATTGCTAAGTCTCTAAATTACCCAATGTGGACTTAAACATGCAGTCATCATGTCTTAGCTTCCCAGGGTGCTGGGCTGACAGGAGTGTGCCACACACCTGGGCTACTTTTCTTTAATTAGCTCAGGGACGTACCACCAAAGCCCTGAAAAAGCACACTATTGATGCTCACACTGGGCATAGAGGTACAGCAGGAATGAGGGTGAGTCAATGTGGGTTTGTGTAACAACACTACGCTGGCCAGCTAATGAATCCTTGGCCATTGGCCTAGAAACCGGATATATCAGCCTAGGAGTGATGGCTGCTGTTAGCTGACATGCTGCCTCCCAGAGATGCCCCTCCAGAAAGCAGTGCCCCAGAGAATCACACGTGTACTTTTCCGGGCTGGTCAGCCATAGTCTCCCCTTTAAACATACAGCTCCTTTCTAAAAGTTGAGTCAACAAGATAGTGGTCACTTGCTGCATGCAACCTGAGATGTCTTCTTTCAAGCAAGTGAAATAAGCTTTTTCACTCTCAGTTTCTCTCCTTGTTCCAAGAGTACAATTAACACTGACTGAACAAAGGTGGATAGTTTCTTCATGGCACCAAATGGTTTTAGCATGTTACTTTTGAATTTCCTAAGTAGAAGACAAATATGTTTGGTGATCTCACTTGCCTTGACAGTGGAACCTATCGCCCAGGAAATTCCTTTCCTTTTCTTTCCTTCCACCTCCTTAAATTATGCTTAGTCCCACCCCGCGCTAAAAGGCCCTTTGCTACAGTTTGTATCTGAAATGTCCCCTAAAGACTCATGTGTTGAAAGTTTTATCTCCATCTATGGTGTTACTGGGAGGTGGAAAGACATTTGGGAGGTAGGACCTAGTGGCAGGATGTTGAGACCCTTTCACAACTCTTCATTTTTCTACTGAAGGTGAACAGCTTTTCCTCCACACATACTGTGTGCTCTTACCATGGACCCAAAACCAATTAACCCAAATAACCATAAACTAAAAACTTCAAAATGATGAGTCTAAATAAATATTTTCTCCTTATGTATAATTTCTGAATTCTTGATAGGACTTTCCAAGATTGTATGTACTAGGCACAATTCCTGGCACTCAGTAACTGTTCAGTGATAACTGTTATTAATTTTGTTTTATCATTATCTAATGATGGCATTGGATACTGTTCACTGTCTCCTCCCCACTCATTTCTCCATTCCAATGTCTAAAAGCTCTGGTTTTTTAAAGTATTTTTCTGCTTGATGATGTTTAGAGTTTCAACCAAACTATTTACTCCAACACATGTGTCTTCCTAAGGGCCCGTGTTCTCTTAAGAAGCAAGACCCTGCCTGCATCCCTCCTTTCCTCTCAGGTGCTAAGCAGAGCAGGTGCTCCAAGGATACCATTAAATTATTTGGAGAAGTGGAGGGGAAAAAGACTGACTAAATAAATAATTTTAGAAAACCAGATTTTGTACATTTTATAGGAAGAAAACACAGAAAGGTAAATAAGACAAATCCTTCATAGCAGAAGGAGAGTGCACATAAATAACACATGCACAGAACATTGTGATGTATTTTCATGCAACATCTTTTATTCAAAGCATTACAGACATTTGCTGAAAAAAGTCAGTTGTACCAAGGGCAGATGACTCAATTAAATGTTTCAGTCACATTTTATAATGGGGGTGAGGCTCTTCCAAATGTCTTTTTACCAGTCTGAGGGCCAACAAATGATAAGTAGGAAGGAACCAGTGGGGCAGGAAATTTACAGTATAAAACAAGCCTGCAAGTTTAGCCAGACAACTTGATCAATGCAGCAGCAAGGAGCAGTCCTTGTAATTTCAAGTCCCAGTAACTTGAAGTAATAGTGACATGCGAGGCCAGGCTACCACTATGCTGAGCCCTGCAATGCTCACCCAGCTTCTTGCATCAACACACCCTTTCTGCAGCCCTGGGGAATCAGAATTGATTTAACAGGAGGGAGCAAAAAATATGGTGAATACTTAAATTTTGAAAATTAGCTGTGGTAGTCTACAGTGTCATGAATCCCTTTCAGAATGCTCCCCTTCATTCTGAACACACTTATACCAGCATTCTTGCTACATTCTGAAGCAGTTCTGAAATTCTTCTTTCCTGAGTTCCTTTAGTTGCATAGTCATGGCTACCTGGATTCCTAAATTGAATTTACTTTTCATGGTCTTTTTTACTTTTGCGGAAGAGCCAGAAATAGTATGGCAGTAGATCCAATAAAGTGGATAAAGGTCTCTATAATGCCTTTCCAACCCTGCCTTTCCATTGGATGAGATCTGGCAGCATCATTCACACATATTTTGTTCACACCTTGCAAAGATGCTCAGGGAGAGGACATCCAAATCTGCTTCAGAAACTGTTAGGAACAATAACTTTGTTCAAGGGAATTTTTCCATGAAGATTAGTGTTGATGTAGCTTTTACTGTAATTTTTTTCATTTAAACATTCCTATAAATTTTAATCAATGTGTAAGTGAGTCGCATGCACTTCTTTAAGAGAACTGAGAGATGGGCTGGGGATTTAGCTCAGTGGTTCCAGCACCTCTCTTGCAAGTGCAAGGGCCCTGGTTTGATCCCACAGTAGCCACATACAACAATTCTGGGCGTGGAGACTCATGTCCACCAGCAATCAGTACCACATACCACAGTGCTGGGCATGGTGGCTCACACGTGTAATCCCAGCACTTGGGAGGCAGAGGCAAGAGGATTGCTGTGAGTTCAAGGCTGAGCTCAGAGCCAGCCTGAACTACAAAGCAAGACCTTGTCTCAAAAAAAAAAAAAAAGAAAACTGAGAGACAATTCAGACAATTCATCCTGGATAGATCCTCACCCGGGAAGATTGCATACATCACTATCTAAGGTCTTAATTAGTACATTTGTCAGAGAAGTTTGAAATCTTTTGATCAGTTTTACACTAGACTGAGCTAGTTATTCCAGTTTCAATCCAACTACGAAGGGCTGCAAAATAGTGGTAAGAGATCAATTTTCAAACCATCCCCATTTCTCAGAAGTATTAGTCAACTGAATTACCATAGGCAAGGAAAAGAGAGAGAAAAACAGGAAACTTTCATGAATATTTGTATTCAGCAGAGTAAGATTTATGCATGAGATGCAAATTACTATGTGTTATTTACATATCTGAGGACAAAACAAATCTTGAATGTAAATATTTAGAGGGTATATTATTTTTAAATGTGAAAATAGCAAAATTATTAGGACATTTACAATTCCTACTCTGTTAAAGAGACATTTAAATGAGTTTTTAAAAGAACCTTTATCAGAATTACAGAAACTATAGCATACAAAGCATCAAAAAAATAAAAAAACTACTAATCTTTTTTAAAAACTAGTTAAATCTTCAAGTGATCATAGAATCAATCCTTTCTCTATAAAAACTTAGTTATTAATTAAACATTGAGGCTGCAACATTCACCCACTTATTTTCAAGCTTTCCATTGCTACTGTTGGGACTGAAGTAAATGGAACATTTTATTATTTAGTTACCTTGATCTGGTTTTTTATAGATAGAATTTTATTTTAAAGAGAAATATTGGTAAGTAAAATTGAGGCTTTTCAGCTTTATTCTTTCAGTCACTAATAACTTATTTTGGGAAATTATGCTTAAAAAACTGTTTCCAGTACAATACAGAGTTCATTCACTCTTGACACTTGCTATGTACAGGTCTCTGTTGTACATATTTTACATACATCATGTAATTTGACTCTTACAAAAGCTTCAATAAATAGATACTGTTATTGTGGTTGTACAGATGAAGAAACTGAGGCTCTGGAGGTTAATCAGATTTCCAAGACTGAACATTTGGCGAGTGATAGAACCAAGATCTGATACAAAATCATGCCTTGCTGAAGACAGTATTTACTGTTGAAGTTGAGAGGTTATGTCCTAAAAGCTGTCATATCACCAGGAAAGATGTCCTGACCATATCACTGCAAGGTACATATGCAGCACAAATGGCCAGGGCCACACTGAACACTCTTTTTTACAGTAAAGCATCCCTAATCCATAAACCCAGAATCAATAGGAAATGCTCCAAAATCAGACTTTTAGAAGAACAATATGATGGAGAGAAATTCTATACCAGATCACCACTCTCAAAAGACAAGTACACTAACGGATAATGTGTACAATTACCTAATGTATACAATTACATTATGACTAGGCACATAATGACTAGGCACATTTACATATGGAACATGAATGCATTTCATGGTGAGATTTGGATCCTTTCTCCAATATGTCTCATTGTATGTGCAAATACTTCAAAATCTGAAAGAATCTGAAATCTGGACCACTTCTTGTTTGGAAACTTTCAGATATGGCATTTTTGACCTGCACTTTTTCATTAAAACTTCCTAATTTTCAAGAAAGGTTGAGTAAACTTACTAGGTCAGGATTGGTGGAGCAGTCTTCCAATGTAAGCCCAAGATTCTAATTGTTATTCCTACCCAAATTGTGTTCACTGGGTTTAAAGTGAGGTGACCCAATTTATTGATAAGTGACCAATAAGCAAAAATTTGAATGAATCTTCATTCATTCAAAACTAGGTCTAATAAAGGCTATCTTTCTTGCACAGGTACAACACCTTCTCAGAGGCATGCTTTTAAATAGCTTTGTTTAAAGTATAGTTGAGCAACAATAAACACTTAAAGGTTTCTGCTTTTATAAGTTTTGACCCATGAATATACCTGTGAAACCACACTTTCATCAAAAGAGGGAATGTATCTGGAGCCCTGACAAGCTTCCAGAGTGTGTGAAGCACTGTTTGCACAGGGATCATGCTCAGATGGGAGCCATGTTGGTTTAATGACGCTTTCTTATCGGTGTCTTGAAATTTTCAATAATGTTTTTTGGATGAGATGCTGCATTCCCATTTTGCACTGACTGCATAGCTTATTCATCATGACTTCTGAGTTTATTTTGGTGAAATATTATGAGTTTTATTTTGTTAATCATTTTTAGATATATAGTTCAGTGGTGTTGTGAAATTTACATTCTTACTGTATTAAGTACATGTAGTAACTTATCTTCGCATTAAGTATATTTACATTATTGTAAAACTATCACCATTTTGTTCCCTTGTGGGAAAAATTCCAACAGTATTCTTTCAGATCCATATTCCTGTGTACTCCCAAAGGCCAAAGGAAGCCCACATATACTTTCTTGTGTTCAGTATCATGCTGCAGGAATTCTTCATCTCATCCTTTTACACTATCTGCCAAGCCTTTTACTCTGCCATTCCAGAGCCATGGTTTAACAACTGCATTATTTGTCACAAGGCCATAAGCAAAGGGCTCTGGGTGTGGGAGGAAGGAGAATATTTCCCAAGGTCTGCTCATGACATGGGACCCCTCTCCCTCACCTATCTGCATACCAAGCCAAGGCTGTGGAGGGAGCCTTGACTCATTGCTTCCAGGAGAGCACAAGTGCTGAGCCCAGCCCTTGACACCTGGTAAGGAGATTGTTCACAGAGTCAGAAAAGAAAGATATGTAGTTTTTTTTTTTTAATAGTTTCATCTCCTTAAACCCTGGAGTTTAGAACTCATCAGCTGGATTAGCAGGTTGCTCTCCTCAAGGAGTAAAGGTTCAACAATTAGAGAAGATAGACATAGATAGATAAGTGTATCTCCTGGACATTTACAACATGTTATACGAGTCTAGAGTAATGAATACAAAGGATGTAATAGATGTGCTATTGCATTATATTTGGCTATAGTTGTTTTTATTTTTAATCAACATTATAAAATGAGAATCTTATTCCTATTGTGCTATGTACCAATCTACTACCAAAAACAAAACAATAACACACATATAATTGTGTCCATCTCCATAGAACTGGCCATATCCCTTTGGGCCAATGTGTTTAAGGGAATGGCTATTTCCATTCTTGGTCTTTTACACATCCTATGCCTTGGGGTCAAGCCTTCACTGGCCAGCTCCTGCACAGAAAGACTGGCCTTTGTCAAAGATGCTCCCTGTGCTCCAGGCCTGTACCCCTGCCTCAAACCTCCAGGCCCAGATGTCCAGTGGTAGTAACCTACAGACTGTCTTCCACCCTCACAGCATATGTTGTACAAATAGATGACAGTAAACACACAGGGGATTTTGGCCTTAGATTCTGCACTATTGTCTTAAGGCTGCAAAACAAAGTATTTCACATTGGGAAACTTAAAAAAGCAAAAACTATATCCCTTTCAGTTCAGGAAGCATCCCTTCTAACCTATGGTGGCTCCAGCCTTCTCACAATTTTTGCTTGTACATGCACTGCTACAAACCCTGTCTCATCTTCACCGCCACACAACAGCCCTCCCTCTGAAAACTTGGGGGCCATATTTGCCCTTTCCTTTTATAAAGATCTTACCTAAATATAGGTAAGACTCTTATAGGTATATAAGTCTTACCTAGACATAGGTTAAACACATTCAGAAATTATTCACTTCTGTAAAATTAGGTCAGCTGGAGTTAGAACTTGAATATAACTTCTTTTAAAATTTTTAATCTTTACTGGAGCATTATATATGCACAATATGATCACACTCAACATTGAGAATTTGAGCCAGTATATGACACAACTTAATTCTCATTTTTTTCCATTTGCTTACAACTGCCTGCCCCTGATATACATAAGCTTTTTTTTTCCTTTTTTTTTAACCACCACATTTTTTCACTTGATCTTAGCCAAGAAGCAATTCTTTCCCCTCTTACTTATCCCTAAACCCCATTTTCTTTTGAATATTTTCTGGTTCACAATATCTACCATGCATTCTAGAACTAATTTATGTCTTCAGTTTCTTATACTAGAGAAAAGATATGATATTTACACATCTGTGACTTATTTATTTCGCTTATGAGTATGTCTTCAAAGTACATCAATTTAAGTATAAATGGCTCAGACTTATTCTTTATAGCAGAGTAATATCCTATTTTGTAGAAAAACCACATCTTCTTTATTCAGTCTCCATTTGATGGAATTCAGGTTATTTCCAAGATTGAGCTATCACAAACTAAGCTGCTATAAACATGGGTGCACATATGTCACTGTGATATGAGCCATTTAATTCTTTAAAGTATATACTTAGCAGGAGAACAGTGGGATCAAATGGGACCTCTAATCCTAGTTTTTTGAGGACTCTCCACACTGCTCTCCATAGTGGTTGTCTCACTCTACATTCCTACCAACAGTGAAGAAGGGTTTCATTTTCTCCAAAGCCTCGCCAACATTTGTTGCTGGCCATTTCTGAGATAACAGCCATTCTCTGTGGAATGAGATGAAATCTCAGTGTTGTTTTCATTTATATCTTTCAAATGACCAGTAATGTTGAGCATGTTTTCATATGTTTAATAGCTGCTTTTACTTCTTCCTCTGAACTGTATCTGTTCATTTCAGATACTCAATTTTGAATTGGATTTTAAATTTGGGGTGCTGATTTTTTAAACCTCTTTATATATTCTAAATAGTAGGTTTTGTCTGAAAAAGAACTGGCAAAGATTTTTTTCCCATATTGTTGGCTGTCTTTTCACTCTACTAGTACTTTCTTTTGATATGCAGAAGATTTTCAATAAGATGAGATCTCATTTAATATTTTCTTCTGCTATCTCTCATGCTATAGATGTTTTGTTCATAAAGTCTTTCCCTAAGCCAACATCTCCAAAAGTTCTATCCACCCTGTTTTGCAGAAAATTCAGTGTTTCTATTTTAGCATTTAGGTATAATCCACTTTTACTTTACTTTAGTACATGGTGAAAGAGACAGGTCTAGCTTTAGTCTTTGGCAGGCTGAAGCCAAGTATTCCCATCACCTAAGAGGCTATCTTTTCTCCATTTAGGATGCTTTGTTCTTTGTCAAAGATGAGGTAGTTTAGTGTATTTGTAGTTGTTTTTGGATCTTCTAGTCTGTTCCACTCATTATCTAATCTGTTACTTTTCCAGTACCATACAGTTTTTATCACAGTGATTTTGTTATATAATTTCAAGCTGGGGATCATAATACCCCCTGCTATGTCCTTGTTGCCTAGAAATCCTTTTGCTACTGTAGGTCTCTTGTGGTTTCAGAAGAATTCTTGGATTATTTTCACCAGATCTGAGAAATATGCTGTTAAGATTGTATTAAATGTGCATAGTAGTTGTGGCAGTATAGCCATTTGGATGATATTGGTTCTTCCTACCCAAGAAAAAGGGATATCTTTCCATTTCTTGATATCTTCTTCAGTTTCCTTTTTCAGAGTGTTGTAGTTCTCAAAGAATTTATTTTGTTAGATTGATTCCTAGATATTTAATTTTTTTAATTCTACTGTGAAAGATCTTGACTCCCTATTTTCTCCCTTAATAAGTTTTTTTTTGTGTGTATAAAAAGCTATTTTTTTTTGACAGAGTCTTGCTTTGTAATTTAGGCTGGCCTTGAATTCAGCCTTGAACTCACAGCAATCCTCCTGCCTCTGCCTCCCAAGTACTAGGATGACAGGAGTGAGCTATCACACCCAGCACTGTGGTATGTGGTACTGATTGCTGGTGGGTGTGGCTCTCCAAGCCCAGTATTTTTGTATGTGGTTACCAGGAATTGAACCAGGACCCTTGCGCTTGCAAGACAGACACTGGAACCACTGAGCTAAATCCTCGGCCCAAGGCTATTGATTTTTGAGTATTAACCTTGTATTCAGTTATGCTACTAAACTTACTGATTAAATCTAGCAGTAGTTTGGTGAAGTTTTTAGAATCTTCTATTTAGAATATCATGTCATTAGCAGATAATGACAGTTTAACTTCTTCCTTGCCTATCTTTATTCCTTGTATTTTTTCTCTTATCTAATTGCTATGGCTAATGTTTCCAGCACTATACTGAACAGAAGTGGTGAGAATGGACAGCCTTGTCTTGTTCTTAATCTTAGTGTGAAAAGTTTCAATTTTTGACCAGTTAGAACGATGCTGATGTTGGTTTCTCTTAAAGAACTTCTACTAGTTTGAGATAAGTCCATCTGTTCTGATTTTCATAGGATTTTGATCATGAATCAGTGCTGGATTTTGTTAAACACTTTTTCTACATCTATTGAGATGACCATATGATTTTTGTCCTTCAGTCTGTTTATGTACAGTATTATATTTATTGATTTACGTATGTTGAGCCATCCTTGCACCCCTGGGATGAATCCTACTTGGTCAAGGTGTATGATTTTCTTGATGATCCTCCGTATTATTTTTCAGTATCTTATTGAGGATTTTGCATCAAGCTTCATTAGGGAGTATGGCCTGCAGTTCTCTATTTTGGTTGAGTCTTTCTCTGCTTTTGGAATCAAGATAATGGTTGCTTCCAGGAATGAATTTGGGAGTATGTCTTCCCTTTTGAATTCATTAAAGAGTTTGAGAAGTAGTAGTGCTGTCTTCCTTAAAAGTATTGTAGAATTCAGCAATAAAGCCATTAGGACCAGGGCTTTTCTTTGTCCACAGGGTTTTGTTACATTTTCAATTTCACAGATTGATATTAGGATGTTTAACATTTTTATATCTTCTTCATTCAACATTGGAAGTTCATATGTGTCTAGGAATCTATCCATTTTTCCTACATGTTGTGTCTTATTGTAATACAAATTTTCAAAGTAAGTGTTTGTTATCCTCTGGACTTTTGCTGGATCTGTAGTGTTTTCCCCCTTTTCATTCCTAATAGCATAGATCTGAGTTTTTTCCTTCCTTTGTTTAATAAGGTTGACTAAGGGTTTGTCAATTCTGTTTATCCTTTCAAAGAACTACTTCTTTGACTCATTTTTTTTGTATCATTATCATAGTCTCCATTGCATTAGTTTCTGCTCTGATCCTTATAATTTCCTCCCTAGTACAAGCTTTGGGTTTGTCTTGCTCCCCTTAGCTTGAGGTTCAGCATTAGATTATTTATTTGAGTTTGCTCTGTTTTTCTGGGGTAAGTGTTCACTATTCCCTCATAAAACTTCTTCTTATTTATGTTCCATAAATTCCTGTATGTTACATAAGTGTTATCATTTAATTGTAAAAACTGTTTAATTTCTTTGTGATCCATTGGTTATTCAGCAGAGTGTTGTTCAATTTCCAAGTGTTTGTAAGGATCTTGGAATTTATTTTGCTATTCAGCTCCGATTTGAAAACACTATGGTTTGACAGTATACAGGGAATAAGTTCAATTTTTTTTCATTTACCTAACCATGTTCTATGGACTAGCATGCGAACTATTTTGGAGAGCAGCTGAAAGAATGTATATTCTGACTTTGTGGGGCAAAATACTCTGTAGGTATCTATTAAAACCATTTATTCAAAAGTTTGGTTTATCTCAAATATTTCCTTATTGGGTTTTTGTCCAGTCTATCTATTTGTGACAGAAGTGTATTGAAGTGCCCTACTAAGATTGTATTAGTGCTTATCTAGCTTTCCACATTCATTAAAAATTGTATTATGTAGTGAGGTGCACTAGAATTTGGTGCATAAATATTTATGAATGTCATCTGTTTCTCTTGGGTTGTTTCATGTATGAAAATGTAGTGTCCTTCTTTGTTTCTCTTAATCAGTTTTGGTTTGTTTGTCTGCAAATAGGATAGCCACTCTTGCTTTTTTAGTTTCTTGCAGCACGGAGAATTATTTTCCATCCTTTTACTTTCAGTCTGTGGCTTTATTTCTGAATTAGTTGTGTTTCTTGTGTGCAGAATATTGTGAGATCTTGCTTCTTAATCCATTCTGCCAGTATGTGTCTTTTAGCAGGTGCATTGAGACCATTGACATTAGTGGTTATGACTGACATGGACTGATTTAGAGCTATGATTATGTTCTTCTGTTCTTGCCTATTTTATTCTTTGCTTTTGCCTCTTTCCATTCAGTTTCTCTCCTTGTCCAATGGATTCACTCTGTTGGATCTCAAGTGTTTGTGAAATGCATTGTTTTTTCCAAGATATTCTTTAGAATTTTTGGAATGCAGGTTTTGTGTTTGTGATGTTTTTCAGGTGTTCTTTGTCTTATTTCCCCATCTGTTTTGAAAGATAGTTTTGTAGGATACATAAATCTAGGAAGGAAGTTCTTTTTCTCCAAGATTTGAAACACTTCACTGCAGGCTTTCCTTGCATTGAGCGTTTGCACTGCAAACACTGCTGTGATCCTGATGAATTTTCTTTTGTAGGTGATTTTTTTCCTTTCTCTGACTGTTTTCAGTATTTCACTCTTTTATTGGGTATCTGGAACCCTGATAATTATATTCCCAGGTGTAGATTTTTTATATCATGGTCATTTGGAGTCCTATATGCCTCATTTATCTGTATGTCCAATTCTTTTTCTTTTCCTGTGAAGTTTTCTGCCATTATATCTGAATGTTTTTTATATATGTCTTTTGCACTGTCTTCTGCTTCCTCAGTGATTCTAGTCAGTCTAATGTTATTCTGTCATTTTTGTTTGTTTGTTTGTTTGTTTTTTAAGAAAGGGTCTCACTTTTTGGCTCAGGCTGGCCTTCAGCTCAGCAGCAAACTCACAGCAATCCTCCTGCCCCTGCCTCGCATGTGCTGGAATTACAGGCATGAGGTACCATGCCTAGCACTGTAGTATGTGGTACTGATTGCTGGTGGACATGAGTGACCATGCCCAGCATTGTTGTGTGTATATATTGGGAATCAAATCCATGTCCATGCACTTGCAAGGCAGGCACCAGGACCACTGAGCTAAACACCTGGCCCTTAACATTATTCTTCTTTGTATCATCTAGGAGTTTTGGGATTGATTTCTCATAGCCCCTTTCCATAACTTAAACCTTTCCTGTTCACTGGTTGCAATCTTGTCTGGCACGTTGAAATTTGGTCCTCAGCTTCATTCATCCTACTTCATGAGCTTTCACTTTCATTTTTAATCACCTTGAACTCTGCTTGAAGTTGTTTAACAGATTCCATCGCTGTTGCTATTTGAGACTCTATCATGTCACTGAACTCTTATTTAACCTAATTAATCATATCACTCATTATAGGAAGTTTCTGTTTTCATCTCAGCGATTATTTCTGATTGCGATTTTACTAGATCTGCTTTTGTTACAAGCTCAGAAAGTCCTGGTGACTAAACTTCTGTTTTCATTTCCCTTTTCCCTGGTTTCCTCCTTGGTGATGATCACTCTATCTGAGTTTTTGAATTTTTCTCATTTCTATTCCTTTATTGTTGCTGATTTTATTCATTTAATTCTTTGCCTTCTGTCTTGGTATTGTTTGTGGCAGTCTCTTTTCTCCTACTATTGGGATCCCTTAAGAGATGGCTATTTTGTGAGTTGTCCTCCTCGGATCTGTAATGGCCCTTAAACATTCTCAGTTCTGACACATCATGAACGATATTTAAACAGAACAATCACATTATTAATACATTAAGTATCATCAACAATATTGAACACAGCACAGGAAATGATAAACTTTGGCAATTATCCTGATACCTTTAATCTTATGAGTTACATCTATGACCATGTGCCTAAATTTAGAATTAATCAGAAATGTGTTTACAAAACACAGGTCCTTAAATATAACAGCACTATCTTTTATTGGGGAGTTGGGGAGGAAGGAAGATAGATGGAGAGTGAAAGACTAGAAATAAGGTTAGAGGATCCATAAAGATCTCAGACCTTGAGAACTTCATAGATGCTAGAGGATAACACAGGCAAAAGGGACAAACATAAGACAGAGCTGGCTGAGAACCATGGGACCACTACAGGCTTTGTATGCTCTCCTTTAATAATACAGAAAGAAGAAAAATTAGGGAAGACTGAAACTCTTAAACTTCTAGATACTGATTCTGAGTAGAGGACAGGAGAGCATGTGGGAACTAAAGGAAAATATGAGTACCTAGTGAAAGTGGGTAAACAGGAGAATATGTTGCCTCTTCTGTAAAAACAAGATTAGTTGAGAGAAGAAATCCAAAGTTGGAGAGATTTAGCAACAGCAGAGTAGAAAGATGCAAAAAAGAAAGTGAGGTCAGAGCAAAGAATGAAAACAGCAACAGCAACAAGAACAACAACAACCAAAAAAAATGCAAAGCTTAGAGCACTGCCAAAATGATTCCTCACAATGTGGCTATGTTATCTCCTGTAAGTGGTATGGGCAGTAGCATGCAGATTGAAGTGATTAGTCACAGGGAGATAACCATCATTCCTTGTCTAGGCTCTGAGTTTAAAGCCTGAGTTGAGCTCAAGGAAATCCTGTAGGCTTGAACTCTGCAAGAATCCAGGATCTTGCAAGAAGAACTGATTCACCCAACTCACTGATGGCTGTGGTCAGCACGATTCCCTCACTTTTCTAGTAAGTATTTTTTTCCAATATGGTGGACTGGGCAGAGGAACACACCAAAAGCCTCTATGTTCCAGCTCTGCTGTTGCACCTATTCAGCTTTCACAGACAAGTACATGATGTTTCTGGAGACTTTTCCTCCTGCAAAAGCAGTGTCCAGTCTTACTCACAAGGAAATGGAGAAGTCATGGCCTTCTGATTTCTCTCTGGTCACAGGAAAGTGGGGCTTTTACACTTCAGTCACTGAGCTACTTCCTCCAAATGTTGCGCACAGAATGGAAATCCCATACTCTTCTGGTCTGGTCCTGGGTGCAGGAAATCTGCCAGCAGAACACTGTAGAATGGTGCCCAGTCCCTTTCTTACTGGGGGGTCCTGAACATCTTGAATACAAATTTTTGAGGTATAATGAACCTGGAGCACTTTCCTTCAAAAAGTATATTTTGTGTTGTGCAGCTTCTCCCTGTCTTGATTTTCTGCTTAGTAGTGCATACTGAGATGTCCTCCAAGTTGTTGGATAAAGATTATTCTTCTGATTTAAGTAAGTATAAAATATTCCATTATGTAAATACGTAATTTAACCAGTTTCAAAGTCATATATACTTACTTTAGGTTTAATTTTAATTAAGTATGAGATGTGATAAAAAATAGATGACAGTTTATATTTTTAAAAAATTTATTACAGTAAAAGATACACTGCCATTAATTCTCTTCAAAATACTCAAAATCCAACCCTTTCTTAGAGCATACTTATCTCATTGTTTTGTGCAATATATTATTTACTGTAATAAGTTTTTAAAACATTCACTGCCTATTTCAATCATCCCTTGTATGCACAGCATTGCAATGAACAATCTTATAATTACAGCCTTAAATCTCATATCTTATTTCTGTGTAGTAAGTTCTCACACATGACATTGCTTATTCTAGGATCTATACTAAAAGTTTAAGCTTTAATAAAAATTTCAAATCATTTTCCAAGGAGAAAACAGTGCATATTTCCACTAAAGTCTGTAACAGTAGCTTTTTTTTTTTTTTAATTCTGGCCAGCTTTTCTAATTTTCCATGCGAATCTATTGCTTTGAATATCTCTGACTGATACACATTCAGTATTTTTATGTTAGTAAGCTATATGGACTTGTAGGTCTAATGTCTGGATATCCTTTGCATATCTTATCTTGGTTTGTCATCATTATCAACTGGTAAATGTTCTTTCTACATTTGAAAATTGGAACTCCTCCCCTCCCTTTTAATTTATCCTGACTCTGGCATAAAATATTTTTTTCTCATTCTCTCAATTGTCCTGTAACTATGTGTGATGTCTATATCTTGCAGAAGTATTTGATTTTTAAATAATCAAATGTTTGTCATTTATTTTATGGGTCATAGATTTATTACCTTGCTCAAAGAACTTCAACCAATTATATGTAACATATTCCAACTCCAGTTTTATTTTACATTTAAATGTAAATTATTGGCTCATTTGGTACCCTGAACATGGTGGGAGACAGGATTCAAGCAAATTTCACTTTCAACAGACAAACAGTCGAACCACTCTCTTTGTGGTAGAGTGTCCCCTTCCTGCCTGAGAGTGAGCACTTCTTGTCTGAGCTCCAAGTGGGCTGTCTGGATGTTCCACCAACAATCTCTTCATAGACAAGTGCCATGGTGTTTCGGTTGCAGTGTTTTTTGACTGTGTTTTCATGTCTGGGCAGGATAACATCTTTTCTATGCTCCTTATTTAAACTACCAACATTCCACTTTCAAATCATTGTTTCAAGGGAGGAAGTAAGTGAGATTTTTAATCAAAATTTCACAAATTTATGTTGCAATTTTGGGACAACTGATACTTTAATAATATGTAACTTTATAATTTAAAAAATCTTTCTATTTTGCTAACATCTTATTTTAGATCTTTCAAGATTTTAAATTTTTTCAGAGCATTCTAATATCTTTCTCATAAGTGGTGAATTCATAAATATTTTACATTATTAATTGCTGTTACTTTTATTGGAATAATGTTATTATTTCCTTTTTTTTTTTTTTTTTTTTTTTTTTTTTTTTTTTTTTTTTTTTTTTTGAGACAGGGTCTTGCTTTTGTGGTTTAGGCTGACCCTGAGCTCAGCCTCAAACTCACATCACAGCAATCCTCCTGCCTCTGCCTCCCAAGGGCTGGGATTACAGGCATGAACAACCACACCCAGCACTGTGGTATGTGGTACTGATTGCTGCTGGGGTGAGTCTCTACGCTCAGTATTGTTATGTGGTTTCTGGGAATCGAACCTGGGTCCTTGTGCTTGCAAGACAGGTGCTGGAACCACTGAGCTAAATCCCCGGCCCTATTATTTCCATTTCTAGCTAGCTATGACTAGCAGAGAGAATGTTGTTGATTTTGTATGTCAAACCTAATTATCAAGTTCTCTACTTATAATATATTTTTAAGATTAGAATAGTTTGGATTTCATGAGTATAGACTCAAATCATCAGCAAAAAGAGCAATTTTATTTGTTTTTTCTATGTTTTTAAATCACTATTTCTTTTTTTCAAAAAATACCAACCAGTAAAAAAGGGTAGTAAATGTCCTGGTCTTATTCATAATTATTATGGAAATAAGTTTAACATACTTAGAATAGGGTCTTCCATTAAAAAAAAAGTTTCTTACATATTTTAATTATTTTCTCTTAATTTGATATTCTTAAATACATTATCAGAAGACCTGCTCAATTTTACCAAATCTTTTTATAATTTGTTGAAATAATTATATTTTCTCTATTGAATTGTTGACATGTTCTAACAGTGAGTCACATTGCATTTGTGAATTTGCTTAAAATTTTTAATTTGGAGACTTATGGATATTAGCTGCTAAATTTCAATTTAGAATGCTTGCATCTATAGTTGTAATAAAGTTAGTTCCACGATTTTGTGTTTTCATACTCTACTACTTTTCAGTATTTAACCCACAATGAAAGGGTGAGTTTCATGCTGAGGCCTCCAGCCCTGCTCCACCCTTGTTTCCTCTATATTTTGGTGGTGATGGCGCCAGAGAGATTGCAGTTCTAGGAGAGGCAGGCCTTTTCCCTAGTGCAAGTTTCTGTGTACCTGAACCTCCTCAGGTATCCACAGGCCCACACTGACATGTAGAGATGGCCTTGTTCTCAGGTGACAAACCATTATGAATGAGATGAGAAGGCAAGTGGCTTTGAGACCAGGCCACTGAGACTGCGGATGGAGGAACAGAGACCTATGCACAAGAGGCACCTACTGGACGCACTGACCCTGACACTGTTAAAAACGGAGGACTGAGCAAACCATCCCTCTGCCTTCATTCAGCTGAGGGCACAACACTGCCCTGGTGATTATCTATGTCTAAACTGAGGAATTCATTATGCCCAAGACAGCAGATCATTTGTTCCTATGCCAGTGAGAGATGGAATGAGGGGAACCAGGAGTCAGAAGTTTTTTTGGACCTTTTAAATATTTGAAGCGTGAGTTGTATCAGTGCTCATCAAGGTTTCCTCTTCCCCCTTTTCCCTTTTGCCCTTCTGCCTGTTTCTGGGGCTACCATCTGCTGAACTTCAATAAATGTAGCTACTCAGTATGAAGTGTACACCTGCAATTTTTCCTTGACATGCACAAGAACTGGGCCTGGTATTTTTGGCCTTTTCTACTATAACAACCCTGTATTCAGAAGGAACTCAGCTAGTACTAGAACTCAGATTGCTGACCCTGTGAAACATGTTTCTGTTTTATAAATTAAGAGGAGAGAAAGAAAGATATTTTAAAATTCTCAGGGCTCACTGGATTCCACTGTCTCAAGCTGGCTTTTGTGGGAACATGGCACAAGCTGACCTCCTGGTTCGACTCTCCCAAGCATACCCATACATTCATCGCCCAGCTGGTAGGAAGCAATTCAGCAACCAACCAAGTTACCAAACACCTTTTTCAACCAGAAGGCAGAACCTTTCTGACCATTCCAAAGTCCACAGTCCTGACCAGCTTTTCCAGGGCCATCATGCCACCTTTGATCAACCTTGACTCTGGAGGACTGATGGCTTTCCACAGTGCTGCTGCAGGAAAGAAAACACCAAATTCTTCCCCTCTTGGCAAAAGAGCATTCTCTCTGCACACCAGGATGCAAGAGGCGAACATCCCTGGCTAGTGAGGAGTCCTGGAGTATGTGACATATGGGCATTGGCTGCCCAGGACTATGTCTGAGGAGACATTACAAGTAAATAAATTCTAAGGTTATCTAGGAGACAAAATTCTAATATAGCCTCCAAAGAAAGTCAGAAGATAAGGACATTAGTCAAGGTCCATGGAATGGATGTGGAACTCTTTCCAACCTCTTAATAAAATTACTTATGAAGATTAATTATATAAAATTATAATTGATTAAGTGACAAAAAGGTCCATATTTTACAATATCTACTTGTTAGTCAGATTCTTCAAACATCATAAAGCTCCTTTGGAAGTGAAGACTGGTACTATGCAGAGAAAGAAATGGCTCTAAGGACCTTAAATATTCCAGAGGGCTGGATGTTAGCCTCATCCTGTGCCTTCATCCCAGAGAACCTGTGACCACGCAAGGGATGTGAAGAAGTTTTCTAAGCTCTCAGTTTGCTGGGGAGAACCAGCTCCCACCTCTGGAGGTGAGATAGGGAGGGGAGCGCATCATCTTTTGATCTTGGCAAATTACTGACACAGTCAGCACATGGAATTATGGGAGATCCCTTCTCAGCCACTGGGCTTACTTTTTCTCTGTGAAACAAAATCAGTCCAGACCCCATGGAGCCAGGATGGAGTCTCCAGTCATGTCCCAGGAGTTGCAAGAGGTGTTCAGAGGCTGCTTGGTACTGTCTCAAAGTGTATGGATTCGTTTTGACAGGACCTGCTTGGACTGAATTCCAGATCACCTTGTACACCTTTGATGCAACAGGCTGCAAAAGAAATGCCCTTTCTAAATGGATTACTGTTCCATGCCACTCAGACACAAAAATGAACTAGTTGCCTCCAGTATTGTTTTTTCATTAGCAATGCACATCTGGGAAAATAAAGATAAACCAATTTCTTTTTTAAAAAATGTAAAAACCTTTATTTCACCACACAGAGAGTGCCACTGTAAACACTATCTGGGCATTCACTTCCAGACCTCTCTCTGCCTAGGTAAACTCTATTTTTAATGAAAGTAACTTAATCTGTCCCATATACTTGTCATTTTTTTCATTTAATAACCTACCCCAATCAGTTTCCCTATTATGAGATTTCTTCTAGAATATCATCTTAACATGGACTTATCTTGCTATTCTTTAAGGCTGGTTTATAAACACAAGTTTCAGTTTTAATTTCAATCAATACCTGGTTTTGTTTGTTCAATAAATTTATTGTTTACTATTGAGGTGGTCGGAATCCACCAGAGAACACAGCCCATTCCAACCATCTTAAAGAAAGCGAGAGTTTGAATTTCCCATTTAGAACAAAATTGCACATAAGAGATTCCTGCATGTCTTCTTATAGCTTTCCAGAGATTTTGGGTAACTGTGTTTGTATAAAAATATAAATCACTCATTAGTTTTATAATGAAATGAGATTATATCATATAGCATACACTTTTCCTACTAATTATATAATTAACAGTCTTCCATTGTGGACAGTTACAAAAGTACTTAATTGAGACATTTCCAAGTTGTTAAATTTAATAATTTAGCTAATTCACAGTAATAAAAATATAGACATAAAATTAAACTTAGGCATATGAAGATGATTAGTGTGAAGTTTCCTTTTTCATAAGAAGATAACAGAGGTTCACACAGAATGTGACGTATGTGCTTGTCCTTCATGCACACACAGTTCAAGGAATTAGCAGAGTCACCACTCCTGCTCATTGCTACCGAAATCAAGAAATGGGGTGTCACCACTTCCCAGAACTCCCCTCCTGCCCTTTCCATCTCTATGGCCACTCATACTTCACACTCATCATGCTCACTTCTGAACTTTACAAACACATTTGGTGACTTTCATTACAGAAGACAGATTATTTGGCTTTGTTTATCTTGCCAAATTTTCTGATTTTGAGCCTTATCTGCTATTTTATGTAGTTACAATTTCCTCATTTTTGTTGCATAAATCAATTTTTTCATATATCAATGATTATTTCTTAACATAAATTTGAAGAACGAGAATTGATAGGTCAAAAGCCAAGTTGCAAGATAATATTGCATGTTTCTAGTCACTCCAAAATCCAGACACTAATTCACTCTTCTGCCAAAAATGCATGAGGCTGTTCAGTCTTATCTGTGGCTTTCATTAAGTGTGGACTTTACTTTTTAATCTTTGCCAGTGTGAGAATATCTAAAATACATTATTTTATAAATCATTTCAAAACCACACATGGATAAGAATTTGTACAAATACACAAAACTGCTTTGTAACTTCTTTCTCTTAGTACTGTATCACTAGAACTTTTTTGTGTGTTTAAATCCCCAAGTAAGCTATCATTTCTGATCAATGCATCAAATTTATAATACAGAAATGCCAAAATTTACTTTCTGAACTTCACTAAGTAAAAGGCAGTTTTAAGATTTTTAAAAATGAATTGATTATGTCAAAATGCTCCCTAATCTTCAAAGCACTGATTTTAAGTAGGATTTACTATTACATACTTTTTAACACCAAGGAAACTAAAACATGAGAAGATTGTATAATAAATATCTTGCCTTAACAGTAACAAGTTACTTAACATTGGAATCAAAAGTTATACCTAGACATGTATGGTTCCATCAGCCATGGTTTCAATACTC
Source organism: Petromus typicus (assembly GCA_004026965.1). Classification (NCBI taxonomy): domain Eukaryota; kingdom Metazoa; phylum Chordata; class Mammalia; order Rodentia; family Petromuridae; genus Petromus; species Petromus typicus. Next base: position 44,343 of record PVIR01011465.1, read on the forward strand.
TCAAAATACTGATCTCTTCACTAGCACAGTCTCCTCTCCTTCAGGACATAGGTAGATTTTATTCCCACTGCACGTTTTTAGCCTCTTATAGACATAATTGCTCTATAAATCCAAGTAATGTACATTACTGTAATGTAATAAATGGAGGAAATAAAAGTTAATCATTGTTTGATTTAAATATATAATGCTTTGTTTCTTACAAAATTCACCTGGTTATTTGTTGTTCCTGTAGACACACTCAAAAAATCATTTCAGTTTCATTTGTGAAGTTTTATACCTCTTTTGCTCCAAAGCAAAGTTCAGAAATTGTGGCATATTTCTAGATGTCAATATCTACCTGGAACAAACTTTTGCAACTCAGGTACTGGGGAGTCATCAGTTTTACTGCAAATAGTGTCTTTGGTTTTGCTGTTGCTCCTGCTGAAAAGCAAGTGTTGTAGAGTTACCAGACAGAGTGGGAGAGTTCATGCATTGGGTCCAGACAATTTGAGAATCAGTTATTGATTGTTTTCTCCAAATTGCTAATCTGTAATTCCTCTACATATTTCTTTCTCTGACAATTGATAATAAGAGGGATATTAATACAAGAGATTACTTTACTAAGTTCATTCAAAATTCCAGATATATGAAAAATGTCTGCAGAAAGCATCAACAAAATGAAACTTGGAATAGGTTAAAAACAGTGTGTTCAGCCAACCTCTTTCAACACAGTAGTCACCCAAATTGCTGTTTTTAAGAGCCAGTGCCTTTCCCCCAGAAGCCTGGTAGCTGTCATATGATTAATGTGCTAGTGTCTTATTAACTGGTCTGTTACAGAAGCTGTCCAACTCCCAGCTACCCTTTCTGCAGAGACCTTTTTGTAAAAACGTAGTTGAAATCATGCTGTTCTGTCTGCAGGCTACTGCACCTACCACCAAAACATCATAAAGAGCAAAGAATTACTGTTTCCAGTAATCCAGGCCATAAATCAACCCGCTCTCAGAACGGTAGAGGAAAATCACAGGCACTTCCTGCATTCATATTCAAAAGGCTGTCTATGTAACAGCCTGTTCCGGAAAGTGTCAGTAGCCCTGCACATGTGAGTGTGTGTGTGCTTGTGTGTGTGTGTGTGTCTGTGTTTCCGTGTATATGTGTATGCGAATATAGCAAGTGCAGTGACAGGAAAAAGGAAGACAAAAGAAATCTCAGTGCCAGTTGAATCTTTGCAGACGCTTTGATCTTATCGTGACCTTCCCGGCTGTTACAATGTTTTAAGATTGTTAAAAATTGCCACTTTATCTCCTTGGTGGTATCATCCACTGCTGGACTTATCTGGGCCCAGCTGTTTGAGAAAAATGCAGCATGGCGTGACCTTGATTTTTAGCACCTGACCTTAATATCTAATCAGTCTCAGGTCTCCGTGAAGCCATCCAGAGATGTCACATAGCCCCCCTGGCATCCAGCCATTCAAAAGATGTTTACTTCATTCACTCTTTAAAGACATCTTTCAGCAACAATACTCAGCAGCCGCGCCTTTCCTATCTGTACTCAGGGTCCTCCAAGGGCTGGCGTGCATTTTAAAATCCAGATGCCCTTTCAGCAGAAAATAATTTGAACGCCTTTGGGTCAGTGATAAAAATTTATCTCAGTTCATATTTGAGGCTTGTGAAGAGAATCTTCAGTTTGTATCTAGAAAAGCATTAACCACTTTGGGCAGTTTCAGTGTTTAAAAACATGAGCTCTTCCTTCCCAGCAGTGCCAAATTTTAAGGCCATTTACAAAGAAGTGGGGAACACACACATGAGCATGGGCGCGCTCACACACACACACACACACACACACACACACACACACACACACGAGATCTAGTGGTCCTTGTAAAAGTATGAGAAAGCTCCAAAAGCTCCAAATGTTTAATGACTCCAGGTTGAAGTTAAGTTTTAAAATATAGGAATAATATAAAGAAATGTGAGTTATTAAAATGTCATTTTATTAAAAGTGACAGAAAGTTGTGATTTTTTTCTCTCTTGCTTACTTTGGAATCAAATGTGCCCAACTGACAAGCAGAAAGATAGGCCTGCCAGCCGAGGCTTCCCGAGAGCCTGGGGTCAGCTGGCTTCTTCCTTGTTCCGACTCTGTCACAGGAATAAACATCTGACCTGACCGTACCAACATCCTGGGTGTCAGTTCTCAGTGTAGGGCAAGGAATCACCTGCTTACCTGCTTTTCTCATTGCTGTAAGTATTAATTTTCATGATCCACTATATATCATAGAGTTTTATAGAGTAATGTTTGGAATTATATCTTTTCTACCTAATTTACTGTATGCTCCTCTAAAGATAAGAAAGAACAATTTAGAGAAAGAGCAGAGATCAGCAAGACTTTCTTCCTTTGTCTTGAATAGTGTTGGGACTGAGGGAAGACAGCACCACCGTCTTCACACTCTTATGGTAACTGCAGACCCATTGAGGGTGTTGGCCAGTCCTTTCCCATACTCGTGTGTCCTGCTGTCGACTGTGCAGCATTTCCAGGTGCTACAAGAGTAAGAAATGCACGTATGTACATCCAAGCAGCCAGACATTCCTGAGGATCCCAAGGGTGTGACCCTGCTATGGGGGGTCTCTGGTGCCCTGTGGAGAACCTCATCAGGGGAGGGATAAGAGGCATTGGAGGCCCCTAGGACAGAGCACCCCATAGCTGTACATGAAACTGCTGTCACAATTACAGGCCCAAGATACTCAGGGTGAGCACCACACTGTGCAGAGCTCATGAGCATAGCTTAGTGCACTATAGTTCAGGCCCCAC